>WEIT01020505.1:1932-15678 GCA_013389985.1 Dryoscopus gambensis | reverse complement strand
CTGCCCCTCCCCCTCAGCAGCCTCAATAAAATTCTGAGCACGGGACTTGGAGCTTTGCCATTGACTTTGAATATTTTCTTATATAATGTCTTCATTTTTTGTTCTGGATCCTGCGAAGTCGCATACCCAGCTCTGCAGATATTTGTGTAATGCTCCTGCCTTATTTGCTGTTTCTTCTTTCCTCCCCCTCTCCCTTTGCTGCCTGAATTCTCACTGGCTTAGTGGCTGTGAATTGTGATAATGCCTGCCTGCATTTATGTGTATCATGTGTCCTCTAACACGAATCCCATCCAATCATTTTCATATAACTTACACCTGAAAAGTCATATTATGAAATACCTGTGATTTAAAGACTACCTAAAAGATTAAAGATACAAAGCTCTCATGAAACTCATCAATTTGCCCTTCTATTTCCCTTTAGGATCACCAACTTTTTTTTTTAAACCTGATACAAACTGGTGAAATTATAGAACTGTTTTGCATATTACAAAAACAACATATTACAATACTTAAAATGTTTTTAAGTTTTATGTTCTCATGTCCATGAGAACACTGGACATTCTGTGGCAGGTTTATTTAAATGCAATAAAATGTGTTTTAATACCTTATAAAATTTTTCTAGTGGTTTGGCATGTTTTTCTATGTTTCGTTTTGAGTTGCCTTTTTTTACACTTGTTTGTTCCATATATATGAGATAGAAAGGAGATTCTGGACCACCTTATATTTCATTTTGGATTTTTACAGTCACTTCAGTCAAATCTGATGAATTGTGAAAGGATGTGTCAATGAAATGGCAATTAAGGTGAGTAAGGGCAGAGTAAAACATTCTAAAGTATGTGTTATAAGTGCACATACTGTTAAAATATTTTTTGCTAGTTCTTTCCTTTTTATGTGGGGGCATTAAAAAAATACTGCAATTATTGCATAGTGATAAAAATTGTCACTGCAAGAACACAGCCCTATTTCCTACATTTTGCAAAGAAGGTATTTGTGAAAGATAGGAAATTTCAGTCAGTTGGGGATTTTCCCAGTTTGTTTGGATTTTTTTTCCACCTGAGAGTTGCAAGTCATTTAATCACTCTTCTGTGGATGTTTTCATTTGTTCATTTGGCTTTCTGTTCAAAACTCATTATTTCCTACTTCTAGATACCCAAAGTGCATTCAAGGAAAAGAGCCCTCCTGTGCTTCTAGTGTTTTTCTGGCTTCTCAGCACTGAAAATGAATACCTGATATGTTTCAGCATGAAATCCCATTGTAATACTAGTGTGACCCAAAGTGGAAAAAAAAGGGGGGGGGGGAAGGAAGAACAGAAGAGGGTGGCTGTGTCTGTGCATACATTCTCATGCTTAATGCGTGTGTCATCTACTGTGTGTAAGCAAGTGTATGTATTTTGCTCTGCTGGTCTTGCTTATTGCAGTGGCAGCTGTTCTTGAAGAATTAGGAGCAGTTTGCAGTGATCAGGTTGTCCTTAGTGTTCTGCTGTAGTAAAGTAAGCCTTGGTTTTACTTTGTAAGGTTGTCAGGACAACAGCTTATTATTCTTGCTCCTCGTGGTGTTTCCCTGTAGCAATGGAGGGAGCTGTTTCAAAGACAGTGGCTGCCCTGCCTCACTGGGCTGCAGGATTGCCAGCTGAGATTTGGGTTAGCAGGATGCTCTGGGTTTGTCACGTAAAAATTCTAATTGATGATGAATGCAAACTCAGTGTGAGAATAATTTTTCTTCATTGGACTAATGTAAAACAACCCATTGTATTTACAAACCCACGGCCTATTTTCTCTGCAATTTTGTCATTAATCTTCTGTTCTCTTCCATCTGCGGCTCAGAAAAAATTGTTTGAAGTTTGACAGTATGGAACCTGTGATAAGAGTTGAGACAAGGTAGGAATTAGTTTAGAGCTATGTTATGTCGGTGTGCTATAGTCTGACACTGGAGCTAACACGTGAAACCAGCTGGGGATTTCTGTTAGGCTGAGTTTGTGATGTCTTTGACAAAAACATCAGATGAAGTTGGTGTTCCATGATAAGCCATGCAGTATCTGTTGAGGTGCTGGCATTTTGAAGAGCTACTGTTCTGTTCTTGTTACATGGTAAATTAGAAAAAGAACACATGTTGTTAAATACAGCAAACTAAAGTACAACAAACTAGTTCTCTGAGTATGGTCATTATATGCAAGAGGTGCTAATATTTTCAACTGCAGTAACTTTTAGATTGTTGGGATGTTCAGGGGTGGGAAACTTGTTGGGATGTTCAGCAGGGAAGATTACATGAAGAAGGCTTTTAAATAGTTGAGGGTTTTATTATTATTTCATAAAATATGCTAACACCTGGGACGTATATTGGCGCTTCCATAGCCTCCTTTATATTATTGTTATAGAGAGATTCTTTAGTTTGATCCAACTTCTTCGATCTGGGTTGAGCTGAAGTAGTCAATTAAGTGATATCCAGGTACTTAAAATCCTTTTTACAGTAACCTTCTGTTTCAAATTCCCTTTTCAGACAACTGAAACAACAGTCCATTCACAGAGTAATTTGGCAGAGATATATAGGCATCTGCATTCAGTCCTGGAAGCTGCCTGGCAGAATTAGAAACTTTTGAGTGTCAGCGTTCCAAATGTTTTCTCCCTTGTCTGGCTACAATTTTTTTGTGAACAGACAGGTACTGCAGAGGTGGGTGTCTTCCCCCCTCTCAGATCCTCTGCTGTTTCCATCCCTTCCCCCCAAAATTTTCTTGTTATCTTTGTACATGTCTTGGAAACACACAATCTTATTTGCATAGGGAACCATTTCAAAAGATTGTTTTTAAGGTTGGTGAAATGAGATGGAGTAAATACAGTGATTGGTGTAATCCATAACAGTGTGTGAACAGGTTTGCTCACTTCCACTTCCCTTTAAATGTAGAATTTAACCAGTTTGTTACAAGAAGGAGTCAGGATAGATGAGATTATCTGACCTGATAAGAGCTGTACAGGTGGTTGCTCAGAGTGCCACACTGAAAAGCCTCAAACTTAAATTGGGCTCCAATATTTTCTACATAGGATGAAGTTTCTACTGATAGAGCAGAGGGTTTTACTGACATTCTGAACCAGGCTGCTTAACCTGGACCCCTGGAAATCATTGCTTCTGGTAGAGATTTCTGAGTGAAGGGCAAGCAGTACTTCATTAGTCTGTGAGATTGTCAGATTTGGTAATTTTGTTAATTATTATTATTTGTCTGTTTCTGTCACACTTGGGATGCTTTGTGCTTTTTCTCTGTGACAGTTTAACCTTTGAAATGAAGGTTCATTAGTTATGCACATAACTACTCTTGAAACTTTATCTATCAGATTCTGCTGAGTCAAATAGGCTCAAAAAATCTTGAGGTAGAGGGAGGTGTTACACTCTATGACTGCATAAGCCTTGTTTCCTGAGGAAATAAAAATTGGTGACCATTCTTTCCATCATACTGATCTGCAGCAAAGAGATAGTAAATTTGAAAAGTGTTTTTACTCTGTATTTTACTGCTGTATTTTTTGAAGTATTTTTACATATATAAGATTACATTAAAACTGTCAATGTAGAGAGTGTACTGTGTGGCTGGTGATGGGTATGCAAACTGTGTCTTTGTATACACAAACTGCTAATTGAGTATCTACCCTTGCTTTGTGTGGCTAAGTGTTTAAATATATGCATAGTAATAATTCTTTGTCCTGGAGAAAATAGATGCTTAATGGTAGTGTTTTTCTCTTTCTTATGTAGGCTGTATCCAACAGTATCAATATTCCTATCCGTTCATTTTACAGTGTTCAGTATGCCTGTAGGTCAGAGGTGTTTAAAATTGCAAGTTAGAGATTTTCTTTTTTTCTATGTCAGCTGTCTGAATGGCGTCTCTCAGTACAATTGTATGTATTCTTTATGGCAGCTAGAGTAGTTGCTGCAGGGAAAAGTAATAATAAGAAATATCTAAAATCTGTTAGCTATTTCTCCCTGTGACTTAACAACAGGTTAGAAGAATCAAAAAACCAACTCCACTGTATAAACATTCTCAGCAATTGTTGTCTTCTGTGGGTGTGAACATTTGCTCAACTAGAAATCCCCTAAGTAGAGGTCAGTGTATCTGTGGCAGCTGTAGGTATAAGACTGACCAATTAAATTGATAATAAAGTTTAAACTTCCTTTAAGAAATTATTTGTATTGCTTTGTTTGTTATAGTGTGAAGTCTTTCCCATTTCCTGATTCATGTATAAGGTGGATAATGACTCTAGGTTTCCTTGGTTGGGTGATGAAATTAGTTTTTATTTTCGTGGACTATATTTACAGATTCTGAAACTTAAACCCATTCTGTTTCATACATAAACATGTTTGTCTTTAGTCCTATGTTGTCATCCTTATTAGGCAGCAATCTACTGGAGTTGTTTTGGTTTTGTGTTTAGTTTTGTTCTCTTTTTTTCCCTTGAGCAGTAATTAAAGTAGCCTTGTGTGAAGTTTCTGGGCATCTTTTATATACTTATTTGTAGTCATGGGACCTTTCTGTGTACTACTGAAACTGTAAATGCCATCAGATTAGATTTAATATTGCTTATGGCAGTTGGACTAAAGTTTATCTTGAGTTTATCCAGGCTTTTAGCATGATTGTCAGGCTCAAAACATAGCACTTAATGGTTTGTATTCCTCCTGGAGACCAGTTACAAGTGGAGTACTGTACTGGGACATGCTTTGCTTAGTACCTTGATCAGTGACCTGGAGGAGGAGATGAAGCCTATCCCAATCACATTTGCATGCAACATCACGTTGTGGGAGTAGCTGACACGTTCGAGGACAGCGCTCTGCAGCTTAGAGAGGCCGCTGGAACGGACCATGACGAACCCCGTGACATTCCACAAGGATAAACGCGTGCTCTTAGCCCTTGCCACAGGACGGGATGGGGAGTGACTTCCTGGGAAACAGCTCTGCTGGGAAGGAGCCGCGCATCCTGACACACGAGTCAGCGTGTCAGGCTTCGCTGACAGTGACAAATGCCAGCAGCAAGTATGCTGGATAAGCAGAAGCACAGCCAGTGGATTACCAATACTCAGTTAGACCGCCTGCTCCTTAGACCACCACACTGGATATACCCCATCTAGTTTTGGTTCCCCCAAAACGTGAGAAGCATTGACTAAATTGAATCTAATTCTGTGGAAAGCCAGCAAAATGAGGGGCTTGGAGCACATAAGGAGAGGCTGAGAGAAATGGCTTTGCACAACTTGGGCATCAGAAAGGGCAGGGCATGCTTAATAGCTGCTTCACAAGGTGATACCTAACAGGTTATCAAGCAGACATAGCCAGGCCCTTTACAGGGGTACATGACAGGAGGAACAGAGACAGTGGCTACAGTCTAAAACAGATGAGGTTCTGATTTGGCACCTGCAATTAAAAATCACCCTAAGGATACTGAGGAATTGGGATAGGTAGCACAGGTTGTCAAATCTACATCCTTTTCATTTTTTTAAAGACTAGACTGTACAAAGCCCTAAGCAAGTTAGTCTGAATGCAGTACTGTTGTGGTTTCCAATGTGAATTAATCTATGAAATATCACAACTTTTTTGTGGTATCAGTTGCTCTGATAATTGGGAATTTTAGTTGATGTTGCACTGTACTGTGATTCCACTTTATCATAGAACAGAATTTGTACAGAATATTTCTCTATCACAATATTGTGAAGGTGTTTTTATAAGATCCATTATGGTCTTGTATTATCAGCTCGTATTATATATTCTTTGTTTAAACCAGTAGACAAGAATTCCCAAATAAATTATTAGCAGTTAAATATTTTATAACTGTAGAACTTAACAATAAAATAAGTGCTTAAAGACAATAGCATGTCCTCTCAGATTTGGCTTCAGATATACTTTGCTCAGCTTGCCACTGAATTTTAAAACATGATTAGCAATACTAGAATTTGAATGTGTGAATTTCTATTGAGCAACTCCGTTGGATCCCTTCCAAAAGATTGTTTTAGTGTTAAAGAGCAGGACATGAATTTGAAATTGGCTCTCAGCAAGTGAAACTTAGATTTGTATTTGGTTCTTTTGCTTTGGTTACTAATTTTAGTACTGTGAAACTTGTGGTAACCTGTGCTAGAAGTACCCATGTGGCTGGAAAAAAAAAGCTGTGATTTGTCTGAGTATTTAAAAATACAAATTAAAATGCTTCAGTTCTGAGAACTTCTTCTGTTTGCACTTTTTTAATGTTCAGCCTTAACCCTCTTAGTTTCATTAGCTATAAACAAGAGCCAGCAGAACCTCAGTAGCCTGAGATGATTCCTGCTCTTGGTCATCCAGCTTCACAGTGGTTATACTTTTAAGTATTTCTGTGTTTACCAAAGCATGAGCCAGACCTTCAGATCCCTGTTTTGGTTTTTAGAATCCATTTTATTAAGTGTTTAAAATTTCAGGTGTTTGTATAACATTCAGCTTCAGTATGAAAGAGGTTGCAAATACGTGCTGAGATAATCAAAACAAACAGGAAAGGGAATGGAAAGAATTTCCTTTAGGGTAAAATTCCTTAAAGTTGAAATAACCCTGAGAGATAGTGCTTGTCAGTTGGCAGGAAAAGTTAGGACTTGCCTTCTGAAGAATTTTTCCTGTAAGTGGAAGAACATGGAAAAGCCCAGTTAGATGTCCTTTAAGCCATACTTTCAGCAAAGTGAATTAAAACATTAAGTCTATTAAACTGATGAATCTCCAAAATTGTTGCATTAAGACTGATGATAGGTACAGATGAGCAGCCCAGTCCTGAGACCTCCTTTGCTCTGAATGGAACTACTTGTTTCTTTTATAATCCAGTTGCTGCAGAAAATAACTACAATTGTCTTTACTTGTTCTCTTTCCAGTATGGTCCTGTATCAGATACTTCCTTAATTCCAGGTTGTACCAAAAGCAATTTTTTAAAATACTATTGATGACCTGATCTATGAATCTTTCTACTATGTGGAGCTGCAGCTCTTGAACCAGCTTCTCCTTGATGCTTGTGGGAATGCAGCTGAAGCAGTAGCTCTTGCTGAATTCCTAAATAGGTTGAATATGGCTTGTGTACCAAGCAGTGATGGTAATTTAAAATACAATCTGCCTAGAATTTTCATAGCTATGATATGTGAGCTTCCTTCCTATAAATTGTGTTCTTCCATGCAGCCCAACTAATCTTTTGATTTTATCAAGGTTAGCACAGTTGCTAATAGAATACACAGGGGGAAGCAGACCTTCATGGGATCTAATGACAAACCAAGTTCTTTAGCTGGCCAGCTCTCAAATGAGACAGCGTAGATTCTCTGCTTGCCTTTTTTTTTTTTTTCCTAAGTAAATGTGTCTTATAAAACCTTCAGAATGAAATAATTCATTAGTGAGTTAAAATGCCAGTGAACAGACTTTTTAATTTTCAGAACAGGACTAAGCTTTTGAAATTAATCTCCTGATCTTTCCACTGAATATTTTGTTTGCATGATGGCGAAGTTTCAGAGAATGTAAAATAGATTCCTTTGTAATGAAACTAACCCAAATAAAATGTCGACCTTAACATAAACTGTGGTTCTAATTCTGAATGCTATGCAGTGTGACAGAGTAATTGAGAAATGGAAGCTAAAGAGAATACTGCTGAGGGTGATGTGCTTTACAAAAATTTAAGGTGAATATATGAGAAGAAAGCAAATAGCAAGATGAAACAAAGTTTATGGAGTAAACACTTATTTCTCATTATTCAGGAAGTAAATATTTCCTCTAACATGTTATGACTTGTGCAGAATTATAAAAATCTTGTGTCTTTATTTTGTCAAGCTCACTCAAATTGAGTTGAATAATTGAGATATGGTTACTCAGTGGGAAGGGTACTTAAACAAAATAAACAAAACCCACCAAAACCCCCACATCATTAAGGAAAGTGATTGAGAACTGTTGTTCTGCAGGTTTAAAAGCATTACATCAACTGCACCGACTTTGTTCTTTAGTTTTTTTTCAGGTTTTTAAAGGTTCATCTAGAGGTGGAAAAAATACATATTCCTTGGCCTGTGCCCTCATCTGTCCTCCCTTTTCTCCTCACGAAGGCAGTAGGGCTGTTATATAAATTCTTAATGGAAAGATCATAGATCACTATCTTGTAATGGTGACTTTTTTTCAGTGTTTAAGTTTTATGGCTTTTGCTTGCCATAGTAGTTTGACTCACAGATTTGATCACATACCAATGTTTTGGTTATATGCACCAAAGTAAAAACACAGCTTGCTGTATTTGCTTTGTATTTTTTCTGTTTCTTTACTGAGTTTTTTTGTTCCTTTAAAATAGCTTTCAACAAAATTGCAGCTAATTGCCAGTAGCCCAGTTGATTTACAGCAACAATGTAAAAATTCTCATAGTCAAGCTGACCACAATAAAACCTTGCAGTTATGAGAATTATGAAACCTAAAATCTGAGCTTCTAATAAAACGTTTATGGCCTTCAACCTTTTTGGCAATAAATTAAAAAAAGAAATCTGTTCAGAATGCATTTTTTCCTTAAACTGTAATGGCATAATTTCTACTCTAATACTTTTCTCCTCCCACATACAGTCTTTCATTCTGCAGTAAAAGTTTTCATGCCCTTCACTTGTGCTCTATTCTGTCTCCCACACCCCTCTACTGACTTGCCATTACCCACTTGTGGAACAAAAAAAAAGACTTTTCTTTGTTTAAAAAGTGTAGGCCTGTGGTACAGCTGTGTAACTCCCTGAAAACCGTGGGTGATTAACTGTGCCCAAAGAGGCCCAGTGCGTGGTTAGTCTCTCTGGGGGCTGGAGGCAGAGCACACCTCCTGGTGAAAGACAGCTGGCTGTCAGCTCCTGGGCACCTTCTGGCTGGGAAGTGTGTGTGCAGATTGGCTTCCTACCCATAAAGTTCACATTTATTGCTGCCAAGAGGATGTGCTCTCAGCCCCTGTGTAGTCCAACAGCACAGGTTGCCCCTTGACCACTGGCAAATTGGTGAAATTCCTTTTCCAGCTATGCATTTTAAAAGAATGGAGTATGGAGTAGAGGAGTAGATGGAGTATGGTTTTTAGACATAGAGAATGTTCTGTCCTTTCAAACAACTTGGACTTTAAATGGTTTTCTGTCTTAGCAGTTAGAGGAAACAAAAAACATTGCAGGAGGTTCTGAAGACCAGAAAGTCTTGTATATGATTCACAAAGATGGTGGTGGAAGAGGGGGCTGGAGAGGGGTTGTTTGTTTAATGGACTTTAAATGCCTAAATACTTTTCAGCATACAAATCTTGTCCTTTTTCTTTCCCCCCCTCCATTTAATACCTATAGGACTAGCACCTTTTATCATATGGATGAAATATTAAAATGAACAAACTGTGTGATGTTCGGGTATGGTGGCAATGAAAGCCTCTTGAGCTTCTATGTCATCAGTATTTTGAATACTTTGACAGAAAGATTTTGTCTCATGTAGAATCGGGGTTTTTTCTTGTTTCAACATCTTGCCTGAAACATACAGTTAGCATGTATACTCTAGAAGTTGTTCATAAGTTTAATGATAACTTTGCTATCCTTGACAGAAATAGCTTCACTTTTCTTTTTTCTTCTCTTTTATGTGACTACCATAGCCACTGGTATGTTTTAATATTATTTTTGTAATCAGAGATGAACAATTTTTAGAACTTCCACACTACTAGTACATGGAGAAACTAAGTTAATGAATATGCCATTATCTTATTAGAAGAGTTGATAACATTCATGTTTAAGAGGCAAGAAGATGTAAGGCAATGTTTTCTGGGAAGTTAATATATTAACAACAGTTTTTCTCCACAAACTGATGGGCTGTAAAATAGGTGGATATTTTTGCTTTCAAGGTGCTCTTGAGGGGGAGTGACCAGACCAAGTGAATGAAAACACATGGGAAACATGAAAATATTCATTATGAATACCTCCATTTATACAAAATGCTCTCAATTTTTGTTAGATTAAAAGAATTGTTCATCTGAAAGAAAATAAACCACTTCAAGCTTCATCATTGTACATTAACCACTAGATTAGATGAACTTAGATTGTGGTTTTGGGGTTTTTTTCCTTGTATCAAAAGAATCCCATTCAGTTCTTTCCTGACTGCTCTTTGGTAATTTCAGATGGGAGTGCAGCTCTGTAGTTTGTGATCATTGATATTTTGAGTAGAATATTTGAGAATTTGGGCTGTATATTAAGCAAACCTCAAGCTTGCTTTGTCTTTTCCCTATATTTTTTTTTTCCAAGACAAATTTTCCATTATTATGTTGTGAGCAGTTTATAACAAAATGACAGCCTATTTGTGCAGTAGTGCACAAGTGAATAACTTCTCTGAATGCCTTAACCTTATGGCCTTCACAGAACAAAAAAAAAGTGTCTGAAACTTAATGCTGTCTTTTGTGATTGAGGGATATACGAGAAAAAATGAAAAACTTGCAAAGGGAGTCTCTCTTTGTACAGAACTGTCACTGCTCTGTTTGGCTGATAAAGATTCTTTTCAGCTGTCACTTTTAGTACAAAAGAGACAAAGCCTGTGCCTGGACTTAATCCCACTGTCTTAGTCTGATTTTTATCTAAAGCAGGGTCTGATGCCTGCAAGATTATTGACCGTTTGTCCCATCAGAGTGGCAAGGTCTAGAATCCTGACCTTTCTGTGTTTTCTAAGTTCATGGTCAGTTTTTAAAGTATGTTTGTTTCAATAATTAACACTAGATACTGTTTTTCTCTTGTGTCAGGGGATAAAAACATTGTCAAGCAAAAATATTCTGTTCTTTTCATAGTCCAGAGTATATTAGATGGTCTTTTATGTCCTTTTTTTTTTGTTCATTTCTTTTTGTCTAGACTTCTTAAAAGTAGGTTAACTTGAAAATACTTTGGTTTTCTGCAAAAAGCAGTTGTGTACCCGTTTTTTTCTTAAAAGCGTGAGCTGCTTAAAAGTCCTATAGATGATAATCATGACTGGAACAAGAAATACTATCCCTTTGTGGTAAGGGGGAAGATGTGCTGGGTGGTACTTAGGATATTTGTGAGAGAGGCGAAGTGTGTGTACTGCAGTTGAACAGTTGTCTTGAGAATGAAAAAAAATAAAATGAAACAGCAGTAATGGTCTTGGGCTGGGGAGCAGGGAAATCTTTGCCACATGTGAGAGGGGTGAGTGACTTGGGCGTGTATGTTTGTGTTCCTGTGCACACCCCTGAAATGTAGAAAGAGAAATAAGACATAGAGTGACTGTTTCATTGTCTGTTCCAAGTGGGCAAAAGAAGCAAAACTCTCAGGTCTGAAACACAGCACTGGTAGAACTTTTGTTGTTGATCTTGGGTTTCTAAGTCAGCAGGAGGAGACAGTTCATCCTTGGTCTGTGATGTTTATGATTTAGAATTTTTTTTTTTTTTTTGATTACTAGATGTCTACTCCTGGTAGAAACGTTACACTGTTTGGCTGCAGGATTTTATTACTCTTGCATTCTATTGCAGTTTTTAGCATGAAATAAATCATGCAACCTTAAATGGGTATAAACTGTTACATAAATATATAATTTTTATTGAGATAAAACTGTGTGGTGGCAAACATGGTTTCGAAATATGTTGTAAATCAGTAATTTATTCCAGGCTTCTTCTTAGGAGAAGGTTTATAATAGAAGGTTTTGTCTTGGTTTAGTTTTGATTCAGTGGCTGAGATGTCCTTTAGCATGTGTTTCTAGAACTTTGACAGCCTTGAAAGTTTGTTTCAATTTAGATTAACTTCCTGTGATTTACTGAATTTTTGAACAAGACTATAAGTCTGTGCTCACAACAATGGCAGACAAAGGTGCAGGTGCAGAATGCATGAGGGAGACTTAATTTTGAGGCAGAAGATGTGGCATGGCCTGGTGCCAAAGCTGTGCTCAACCTTTTCTGGGTAGCAGAATGTATGCAGGTGCAGAGCCTTGCTGTCTTTCTCAAATAAGGTATCTGTACATTTGGGTATAAAAGACAGCAAGAAACTTGGTGTCTTTTTAGGTCCCAGTCAAGGTACACAGCCTTCATTATTTTAATTTGCATTCTCTCCTATGCATGGGCTAGAAGTGTGAACCTCAAATGAGAGCTACTCAGTGTTTGGGGGAAAAAAATTAAAACTTGTGGCTTAAAAAACACACGTTGAGTGAATGAGTTTCTCTTTTTGTATAAATGTGGTAATTTTTTTCTTTTTTCAGAAAACTTATTTGAATATATTGATATTATCTTAATGTAGGCTTCTGATTTTGTATTTTCATTTATTTTGACTTTGTTAAATAAATATGTTCAAAATCTGCTTACTGTTGTTTTATTTAGAAGTAGATTAGGTTTTATCTGAATTTTGTTGAAATCTGTTAAATCTTAACTGGTGGATTGTAAGTTAAGATTGTAAATGCCCTTTTTAACACTGCTTTTATTGCTTTGATGTGTGCTGATATCTAAACTGTGTAATTGTGTGTAGAAATATGGGGAGGGGATTTGTCTCCTGGCTAACTTTATTTTTTTTTTCACTGATGTCATAGGTGGCTATTACTCTAGTTTCTCAAATACTGAGTATCTGTAACTACTTTACAGTTAAGGGCGTTAATGTAAGTTCAGAAGCAGATGGCCTTTTTAAATACACAAACCCAGGGTCTATCCTACTGAAGGAGAACAAACTACTGTATATGGCACATGGAGAAGTGAAAATGTTATCCCTGATAATTATTCAATAATTTAGATGTGTTGTATTTTTTTCTTTTCCCCAGGCAGTAAAATCTAAAAAAAAAAAACTCCCTGAAAAACACTGCTTTCACATATTTCTGGGACAGCAAACAAACCTGGTTCTTAGCAATTGTTTTGTTTTACAGGAGGCTTGCTATTATCTGTGCCTCTCCTCATCTCTCTTCTCATGCAATAGTGCCTTTGGGAGGCTTCTAGCTTGATTGGCAGGCTGGCAAAATTAGGCATGTCTGAAATACAAACTGTGTTTTTTGTTCAGAACCATGCAAACTGTGCCATATTTGAAGTAACTTACTGAAGTTTCATCTGCAAGAATAATGACCTTAAGAATTTAAACTGGAAATTTTGTAAAATCAAAATTCTCTGATGGTTTTTTATTTTTTTGTAATAGAGGAGAAAAAGTGTCCGTCAAACATAAATGGAAAAGGAATCAAAATGAGGTAATCCTGACCAGAGACTAAGCTTTAGTTTTAAGTTAGCTTTAGTTTTGCCATTCAGTAAAGAACAAAGGTCTGGGAAATAGCAGTAGAGGTGGTCATTGCTCAGATTTGAAATGCTTTTTATTTAGTAGCAGTTCAGGAACTTTGGATGAGTGGAAGGGTGGTGAACAAAATTTTTTTTCTTTTTTTGGTCAGGCAAACAGAGTATAGTCTAGGCTACAGTGGAAGTATATTGGTCTCTAGTTGCAGTGGGAATCCAAAATATAGCGAATATGTTTCCTTAGTCAAAAGTAATCAAAGAAGAATTAATTTATTCTTTTTAAAGCATGTAAAGATCTGTGGTCCCATTCCAACATCCCAAAAATGTTTATTCAAATCAAAGTTGTTATATAAAATTTATACTTTAATGCGCTTCGAATTTTTTTAATATAAGGCAGCTACCATATCCTGAAACATCTGGTGTTACAACCTTCTAAAATGGTATTCTTTCCAGGTCACTTAATGGGAGAAATCAAATTATTTTTTTTCTGTGGCAAACTTTATTTGGCTTCTGTGAAATTAGAATAAGCATGTACCCAAAAATCTGTCACCAAATCCTGTTAATCTATGGGT
>WEIT01020503.1:2044-13468 GCA_013389985.1 Dryoscopus gambensis | reverse complement strand
AAATCAGGTTATGATGGATAGTCTATCATATTTCACTAGGGTTTTCTTATGTAAAGAGGAGAAAAAAGTCTGTTGTACAACCCAAGGTATTAGTTGTGCAAGAAAAATTGTGGAAATATTTGTCCCCATTTTTTAAAAAAATTGGTTTTTGCTAGTGTAGCTCAAAGCAATTTGTTGTCAGTGCTTTATAAGCATAAGTGTGTTAAAATCTATATTGAGAAAATATCAATTTCCACGGTAGTAGTTATTTTCATAGTGGAATGAACAGCTCAAAAAAGCTTTGAGAAAATAAAATATAACTCTTATTTCTAATAAGCTAACATGACGATTAAAATAGTTGATTAAATAGTATTTATAACACTGTGAGGAAAACCTTAACCTGACTATAGTGCTAAATTCAGAGCTTATGAGCTTCTAGTGAGTCAAGTGGTTAGTTTACCCTTCTTAAATTCCTGCTCCTTTGATGAGGACATATTTATATTAAATGCAGAAAGCATCTTGCCAGTGATCTTGCAAACATTTAACAATGCTGATTTTTCCATTTATACATGTCTGCTCAGTGAGAATTCTGTCTGCATTCATGTGACTCTGCCAGATGTGTCAGTAGGCTGTTCAAGGATAGACATTTTTAAAGAGTCAGCTTTGAAAAAAACATGAATCAACATTTAGCTTCAAACAGAATTAGAGTGGAGTTAAACTGATATCAAAGAAGTTAGGAAGTTTGCCTTGTCACAATGTGAAATATAGTCATACAGTATGTTTCAGCAAGCAAGTTTGCAGGTAGCATTTTGAAAATCGGTGCACTTAGTAAACTGTATATGTTTATACAATAATCATTGTTTTCTTTTATTTGACATAAATTTATTTAAAATGTAACTTTTACCTTGATGTTTTTAAGAATCTTAACTTATGTTTATAGTGTTGTATACTTCACTTCTCAGAAACACTGTTTTCATCCATAAAAGCAAGAGCCTGGTTGGCATCCCCTCCTTCTAGCTCTTGCCTGCGTTAATAAATGTACTACTGCCTAAAAATTAAATTTGACATGAATAGATTTTTTTTAGCCAAGAAATAATTATATTTACAATATTGGGAAATAATTTGCTATACGTAGGATGTTAAACCGAATTTAAATAAATATTTTGGATAAAAATACAAGTCCTGTGTTCAGTTCCCATTCTTTGTATCTGTAAGTACTGATTTGTCGAATAAGGTTACCCAGATAAAATTGAGGGTAATAAGGTACAACTTGGCAAAATAAGCCCCAATCAAATGTCATATATTTTACGGCTGCTTTAAAGTTGTACCAAATCCACAAACTATACAAGATTTCTTATCACACAAATTCTAAAAGTCACCCAAAGATACTAAATCAGGAGACTATTTTCCCACTTTTAGTCATATTTTAAGCATTTGCTCTAATAATGAGATGTATCTGGTTTTGTAGAAGGAAAAAAAAAAGCCTTGAGAGTTTCTCAACAAAACAGCTGTTGGCACACATTTTGAAAGTTTGAAGAAGATGACACAGACTGGTTCAGTGAGAATGTGCAGCTCATAATTTTACAGAAATAACACTGCACAAATCATAACACTGTCATGTTTAATACATGAGAAACACCATGCGGATAATATGCTTTGTTACATTATAATGGAATACTTCTATCTGTGAGAGTTCAAATATGTGTATTTGCTAATGGTCAGAATGTAACTTACTGTCTGGAACATTCTTCTTTTGAGGTCTTATCCACCAAGAATTTGCAGCTCCCAAAGAGACCAAAGAATTTCAAATTTGCCTAATTTCTTTCAAGCTTTTCCCTTGAGTTCAACACACTGAGCTGACCTTCAGTGTACTAAATGATGATTTCCTTGTTTGTTTGGTTCTTTTAAGGAAGTTTCTTCATGCCTTTCCTGAATGAGTCTGTGGGGGACCCAGTTTAATTTTCTTTAAGGAACGTCAGTGACTAGATTTTTATATTTATTTGGTATTATCAAAACACATTGTGGTAAAATGTATAAAACAAAATGAATTGCAAAGATGTAAAGCCAAATGCCATCTGGATTTTTGTAGCACCCCATGGAACTTACAAAATAATTATTTGGTCCCACGTGGCTGCAATATTTTATGTAATAATGTTGCAGATGGGGTTTTTTCTAAGCACATTTAGAAGCAGAATTTTTCTTTTAGGAATTTCATCCTGTCATCTTTTTATTGGATAAAATTTTGTATTTTGAGTTAAATTAATAACAAAAAGACTTCAGCATGGTGTGGGGAGAAAGCAGATCTCTCTTTTTTTTTGAAGATGCAAACTTCATCAGGAAACAGGTCAAATCTAGAGGTCATCAGGTCCATAAAACAATTTAAAATTCTCTTTTATGAAACTTTTCTGAGTAGCAGAGCTGCTTTTTATAATTTCATACTTCTTATGGAATGAACAAATAAGCAATAGTCTTTCCCTATTGCTTCATTTTGTGCAATTTTCCATCTTCATTATGTTTTAGTTTAACTGTTCTCCTGTCATTTTGCACATTTAACAGTATTATATAGTAATATTGATGAGGTGTTAGGTACTAAGACTGTGGTGTTTACTTATTGAAAAAACAATGTCTCTAATACTACCCACGGTATCAAGTTTACTTTGAAGAAGTGTTTTCAAGGTAATTTCACAAGCTTTTATTTCTATTCTGGACACTGCATACCATGATTCAGTGTGTGTATATTTTCAGAACTGATATTAGTTGATTGTAGTCATAGTAATGTTAAACTGAAATAAGATATGCATGTAGTATAGTTATGGAAATACCTGTCTAGTAAATAGTGCACTTATTGAGTCCTAAATGTGTGTATGGTTTTCAGTGTTATGGTTGTATAAGATAGCTTGAGCGTGTCCCATTTTCACCCCATAAATTAAAGTTGGCCAGGGTCAACTGTAAGTTATGTTTATTTTTTTCTCATTGAAAGTATTTGCTTTTAAAATTTATTTAACCTTTTTCTTTTTTTTTTTTTCCTCTTGGAACTGCCACTCCTTTATGTATTTTTCCCTTCCTTTGAAAGATGCACACCCTCTGTCACGTAACTCAAAACATTTCTGTAATGCATGCAATTTCGTGTACATGTGTTACCACAGTTCAGATTCTTTTAAAAATAACCATGTCTCAAATTAAGCAAACTTCTGATATCTCAGACAGTAATGGAGTGTGTGCATGCCACCACAGATATGTATGCCACCACAGGCCGTGGAATTGGTTATTAATCAGTAAGCTGAAAAGAGGAAGAAAGGCCATATCCCAGGTTGGCAAAAATATCTGGGACTGGCGCTGCACAAAAAGACTTTTGTCCGTTAACCTTACAGAAAATATATAATTGTGTGCTACTTAGCGTAACGTCTGTTTTCTCTTAGCTTATAAACAAATAGAAACTGAGATATTGTTTACAAAAAAAAAGAAAAAATAGTAGAAAAAAGAAACATAACAACCAAACAAAAAAAATCCCAGAACTGATTTCAGTAAAAAATTTTGTATGTCCATTTTATTTCTTCATATAGTGGTATTGAAATATATCACCTGTGCCTTGCTTATGAGGATTCTTCAGTGTCATTTTTAATAGAAAAGTATCTTTTTACTTGCTTAAGGGTCTGGACTTTGTTAGAGATTAAATCCAGTGATGAAAACACTGAGCGTAATGAATTTTCATGGTATTTAGTTGAAGTCTGCTAAAATCCAATGTTTGCATAACTTTTATGATAAAAGTAAGACACTCAACTTGGCCGTATTTGTATTTTAAAAGCTTTCCTCTGAGGAGACCAGGACTCTACTTCCAAAACTGGTCTTTTCAGCATGTTCATTCTTCCTTTGCACAGCAGCTGTTGGAAGTACTAATAGACTTTTCTCTTCATAATTAATCTGAGAAAAAAATTTTATAACTTCACCCTTTTTCTTCTGTCACATAATGGAGAAACACCACTAGGCTCTCTACCACTAGTATTACTGCAAAATTTCTCTATTCACTTACTGTCATCATGCAGAGTCAAATACTGTTTTGTGCATTCCACACAACAGTACTCTTAATGGAAATAGAAATTTTAGATCATGGACTGTGGAGCTGCTATATTGACTATGATCTTTATCTTATATTCACAATACAGACAGCAAGGAAAATTCTTACTGCAATCAGTGGTGTAATGGGGACTGAATCCAAAATTCATACAAGTGAAAGGTGGTAGTGAGAATGTAAACTCTAATAGATGTGTTTCAGTGGTACTGGAAATAACTGCAGATTACTGCTTGCAGCACTTTCAAATATATTGCTGTGCACCCAGGATAATTTGCTAGGCAAGCATTTAGTGCTGCTAAACCTGCATGTGTCACAGGATGGTATCTGAAAAGTGGGGGGCTGGAGAAAGCAGGAAAAAGAAGAAGCAAAAAGGAATGGCTGTGAATTTTCTATGAAATTCCATACTCTTGCTATTTTTTACCGCAGCAAATTGTTGTTTATATTATGTGCCAATTATTGGTCTTGCAGAATTCTGTTTTAGTGAATTTTCATGTAGTAGAAAAAAAAAGATTCAATGCAGATGGAAATGAAAACATCTACAAAAGCTGCTGATGTTCATAAATAAATTAAGCAGTTTGGCATGCAATGACTGTACTCAGGAAGAACACATATTAGCAATTCTTTATTGTATTGATCCTTTAAACTAAGACATGTGTGCCACAGTTAAACACTTTTGTGTATTTTAAAGCTGTCATTTGTAAATTTGAGCAAAGTACAATAGTCCTTAAGGGAAGCTTCCTAACAGGCAGACTTGCAGTCAGAGTTCAGTGTATTTTCTTCATCTTTAAGTCAGTAGGAAACCTTTCTAAGTAGGAAATGAGGGTTCCATTTGTACTTGCCACTGCAGAGCTGCAGTTCATAGAGTGGGCTTCATTGTCTGGACTTGCCATGCACAGGGAATGTGTAGCTAGGAAGCCTTTTTCCCTGAGTATTGGGTGAATCACTGTCAGATGAGAAGCGGTCCAAGCTAAAACAGCACCTTGACAATCTGATTTGGCCTGTTGTGACCTATTATACTTTATTTCACAGCATCTGGTACCTAAAATATTTCCTGACCACATTATTCTTCTCTCAGATTGTCTAGAAAGCACAAGGCAGGGATGCCTTTCACTAGATCAGGTTGCTTCAAGCCTTGTCTAACCTGACCTTTGCCACCATGGAAGGACCATCCACAACTTCTCTGGCAAGCCTATTCTGATGTCTCATCACCCTCAATGTCAAAAATTTCTTCCTCACATCTAATCTAAATTTACCCTCTTTCAGTTTAAAAATTAGCTACCAATATCTACTGGTATTGAAGTTGGGATTCCTTCTCTGTAAGACTGCTCTCAATCTCTTCAACACCCAGCCTATACATCAGTTTGCCTTGACCCAGCTGCAGACCTTGCACTTGGGTGTCGCAGTGACCCGTGCCTTGCGTTCAACCCCGGCTAGCTCCGCACGGGTATCACGGCATAAAGGGCCGCCCCTATGTCTCTGTGCCAGAGACTGGGTAGCGGCTAAGAGGCAGAGCAAGCCCTGCCCCTTGCGTCGGGCCGTCAGGTGTACCCAGGATGAGTTCCAGGAGTAAAGGAGCTGAAGGAGGGGCCAGCCACACCAACAAGTCCAGAGAGTCCTTTATTTCCCCGAACTGGGTCTCGTGCGACTGAGCCGAATAAAATGGCTGAGACACACATTTTAAGGGAGACGGATACAATAGGCGGGGAAAAGGTACAATCAATGAGGACACACACAGGGAGGAGTTTAGGGAGGGAACATATGCATATACAACTAATGAGAATTAATGACAATAACTGACATTAGGGAAAACCAATGGGGTAATGGGAATTAGAGAATTCTCTGGAAGGAGGGGAAGGGTTCTAGGGAGATGGACAGGGGTTATAGGAGGGGTTTGGATGATGGATAGGGAAGGTGCTGGAACAAGGGGAGGAACCCCGGTTGATGGATAGGGAGGTAAGGGAGGAGAATAACCTTAGAAGGGAAATCAGGGGAAGGACCTGGGCTTGGGACCCACCACCCGAGGGGGAGAGAGAGGGGAGGGGACTAAACCATTTTAAAACAACGATCAAAAATCAAGGGAAAAATAACAAAACACACCACAACACTTGGCCTTGTTGTACTTCTTGAAGTTCACACAGGCCCAATCCTCAAGTCTGCCAAAGTCCCTAGGGATGGCCTATCTTCCCTCAAGTCAGTCAACTGCACCACTTAGTTTGGGTTCATCCAGATGCTGCAGATGCTCACTCCCATTGTCTAACAGGCCAAATGTAGACCCCTGGGGGACACCATTTGTTACTAATCTCTCTTTGGAGATTAAGCCATTGACTCTAACTCTTTGGATGCCTCTATCCTTCCAATTACTTATCTATTGAATAGCCCATGCATAAAACCATATATCTCCAATTTAGCAGTGTTGTGTAGGATTGTGCCAAAGGCCTTACAGAAGACAGGACATCTGTTTCCTCTTCCCTTTACCCACCAACATGGCCACTCCATTGTAGAAGGCCACAGATCAGTTGGGCAGAATTTTTGTTTCATGAAGCCATGTTGATATCTCTAGTCACTTCCTTGTCATTCACATGCCTTGACATAGATTCCAGGAAGATCTCTTCCATGAGCTCACTGAGTGCAAAGGCTGATTGGTTAGTAGTTCCCATGGTCCTCATTTTTACCCCTTTTTAAAATGGATGCGATTTTTCCCTTTTTCTTGTCAGGGGACTTCACCTGACCAATTCTTAAATTCCACAGAATCTTAAAGGGCTACAGTATCATTTATAAGTGAGGAACTGAATAGAACAAAACTGTTACTTTTGTAGTGGTTAAATTAAAATAAAACATGGCAAAAATTATGACAAAATGTATTTGTTGAGATTCACTACAAACAGCTCTGTATAATGGGTGGAATACACTATCAGGTTTGGCATGTGATAAGGATGTTACTTTGGAAAATGTTACTTTTTGGAAAATTGGTGTTTGAGAGAAGAAAGGTGTCTTTCAGAGCACAGTTTGTATGGAGCAAAAAAAATGATACGTAACATAACAGGTAATTACCTGGCTGCTATTTTGCTATCTTCAACTAAAGGGAAATAATTGCTGATTAAACAACTTGGTCATCCAGATTGACGATTACATTTCTATATAGAATTGTGTTTACATGCAAGTGCAGAACACTGCTATAAAGAGAATATATAATATTCTCTTTAATTTATAATATTGTATTTCAAATATAATTTGAAAAATATTTGCATATCTTTTTCATTATTTCAGAAATTTTTTTAGAGTTTTCTTTTTACGCCATGGTGCATCTCCATGTGCCTTGCGATGAGCTTTGCAGTTGATTTCTTTACATTTCTGGGTTATAATATTCAGGTTGTTTATAAAATGCAGCAAACTAGTTTTTAATTGGCATCCCAAGTGATAAGTAAAATTTACCTCCTCTATGGACGCCCTGACTGTTATAAACATGTAGGAATAGAAAAATTTCATTATTTTATTTAAAAAATAAAAACCCCAAACCCACAGTAGATGTCATTAAAAGTTTTCTTTAAATACAACTGTGTAAATGTTGTTGTGGTTTAACCTCAGTAGGCTCAGCACTATGCAGCTGATGTCTCACTCCCTTCTCAGTGGAATATGGGAGAGGATAAGAAGGGTAAAAGTGAGAATACTCGTGGGTTGAGATAAAGACAGTTTAATAGGTAAAGCAAAAGCTTCACCCACAAGCAGAACAAAATAAAGAATCAATTTACTGCTTTCCAGATGTTTAGCCATTTCCAAGAAAGCAGGACTTTATCACACGTAATGGCTCCTTTGGAAGAAAAGTGCTCTATCCCAGATATCTCTCCCTTTCTCCTTCTTCTCCTGGCTTTTATGGAAGAGGGCTATGTCATGTGATATGAAATATCCCTTTGGTCAGTAGGAGTCAATTTTTCCAGCTGTGTCCCCTCCCAAGCCGTTGTGCACCTCTNGGATGATGGATAGGGAAGGTGCTGGAACAAGGGGAGGAACCCCGGTTGATGGATAGGGAGGTAAGGGAGGAGAATAACCTTAGAAGGGAAATCAGGGGAAGGACCTGGGCTTGGGACCCACCACCCGAGGGGGAGAGAGAGGGGAGGGGACTAAACCATTTTAAAACAACGATCAAAAATCAAGGGAAAAATAACAAAACACACCACAACACTTGGCCTTGTTGTACTTCTTGAAGTTCACACAGGCCCAATCCTCAAGTCTGCCAAAGTCCCTAGGGATGGCCTATCTTCCCTCAAGTCAGTCAACTGCACCACTTAGTTTGGGTTCATCCAGATGCTGCAGATGCTCACTCCCATTGTCTAACAGGCCAAATGTAGACCCCTGGGGGACACCATTTGTTACTAATCTCTCTTTGGAGATTAAGCCATTGACTCTAACTCTTTGGATGCCTCTATCCTTCCAATTACTTATCTATTGAATAGCCCATGCATAAAACCATATATCTCCAATTTAGCAGTGTTGTGTAGGATTGTGCCAAAGGCCTTACAGAAGACAGGACATCTGTTTCCTCTTCCCTTTACCCACCAACATGGCCACTCCATTGTAGAAGGCCACAGATCAGTTGGGCAGAATTTTTGTTTCATGAAGCCATGTTGATATCTCTAGTCACTTCCTTGTCATTCACATGCCTTGACATAGATTCCAGGAAGATCTCTTCCATGAGCTCACTGAGTGCAAAGGCTGATTGGTTAGTCGTTCCCATGGTCCTCATTTTTACCCCTTTTTAAAATGGATGCGATTTTTCCCTTTTTCTTGTCAGGGGACTTCACCTGACCAATTCTTAAATTCCACAGAATCTTAAAGGGCTACAGTATCATTTATAAGTGAGGAACTGAATAGAACAAAACTGTTACTTTTGTAGTGGTTAAATTAAAATAAAACATGGCAAAAATTATGACAAAATGTATTTGTTGAGATTCACTACAAACAGCTCTGTATAATGGGTGGAATACACTATCAGGTTTGGCATGTGATAAGGATGTTACTTTGGAAAATGTTACTTTTTGGAAAATTGGTGTTTGAGAGAAGAAAGGTGTCTTTCAGAGCACAGTTTGTATGGAGCAAAAAAAATGATACGTAACATAACAGGTAATTACCTGGCTGCTATTTTGCTATCTTCAACTAAAGGGAAATAATTGCTGATTAAACAACTTGGTCATCCAGATTGACGATTACATTTCTATATAGAATTGTGTTTACATGCAAGTGCAGAACACTGCTATAAAGAGAATATATAATATTCTCTTTAATTTATAATATTGTATTTCAAATATAATTTGAAAAATATTTGCATATCTTTTTCATTATTTCAGAAATTTTTTTAGAGTTTTCTTTTTACGCCATGGTGCATCTCCATGTGCCTTGCGATGAGCTTTGCAGTTGATTTCTTTACATTTCTGGGTTATAATATTCAGGTTGTTTATAAAATGCAGCAAACTAGTTTTTAATTGGCATCCCAAGTGATAAGTAAAATTTACCTCCTCTATGGACGCCCTGACTGTTATAAACATGTAGGAATAGAAAAATTTCATTATTTTATTTAAAAAATAAAAACCCCAAACCCACAGTAGATGTCATTAAAAGTTTTCTTTAAATACAACTGTGTAAATGTTGTTGTGGTTTAACCTCAGTAGGCTCAGCACTATGCAGCTGATGTCTCACTCCCTTCTCAGTGGAATATGGGAGAGGATAAGAAGGGTAAAAGTGAGAATACTCGTGGGTTGAGATAAAGACAGTTTAATAGGTAAAGCAAAAGCTTCACCCACAAGCAGAACANTGCAAGCTCAGCAATAACTAAAACATCTCTGAGCTACTGAGCTGGTTTTGGCTGGGGCAGAGTTATTTTCTGCACAGTAGCTGGTATGGGGCTCTGTTTTAAATTTATGCTGGAAATGGTGTTGATAATTAAGGGATGTTTTCATTTTGCTTTTGATTCAAATGGACCAAAAGGATATCCCAGACCATATGGCATCATGCTCAGCATATAAAACTGGGGGAAGAAGGAGGAAGTGGGGGATGTTCAGCGTGATGGTGTCTGTCTGCCCAAGTCTCTATTATGCCTGATGGAGCCCTGCTCTCCTGGGGATTGCTGAGCATCTGCTTGCCCGTGGAAAGTGGTGAATGAATTCCTTATGTTGCTTGTGCGTATGGCTTTTGCTTTCACTATTAAACCAGTTTTATCTCTACCTATGAGTTTTCTGATATTACTCTTTTGATTCACTCCCCTGTCCCACCTTGGGGAGAGTGAGCAAGTGGCTGTGTGGTTGCCAGCTTGGGTCAAACCACCATAGTTATCAACATTGTATTGATCACAAACCCAAAACATAGCACCGTACAAGCTGGTATGAAGAGAATTTACTCTATCACAGCCAAAACCCATACAATTCTGAAGGTAATTTATACAGCAGATAAAACAGAAAGGAAGCATCATGAACTACCTGAACACAAAACACAGGTCTACTGCTAGGGGTTGTAATCCAGCAAAGAGTTTGAGCACAATTAACTTCTTGGCAGCTGTGCAGACCCATTAAGTCAAAGAGCAGAAATTCAGGGTGGAGACTCACTCTTGTTGCCATCAACAGCAAGGCTTCCAAGGCATCTCACTTACTGCTCCATAAGGGTTACTTCAGACAGACAAAATAATAAATTACAAGCAGGGACTCCAGATGCTAAGTCCAATTCAGGGATCAGAGGACTACAAAAGAACTTTGGGAAAAGCTGAAGACTTCTAAAATTAGAATGTGTACCTAGCTATTGGCAGAGTTACAAGTCCCTTTCTGGTAAGCTCTCTAACACCTGCCATGATAGATTAGGACCTTTATCCATGATTATTTTTGCCTTTGTGGTCTTGTAAAAAATGTATTGGAAACAATACAAACAGTAATGAGATATGTTGCTTATGTGATAATTTTTACTTCCACTACATTTAAAAAACTTTTTTTTTTCAGTTATTCATTATTTATTTTGGGGTGATGGGTGGTTTTTTTTAGTTTTTTGCTTCTGATTTTTTTTATGTCTTCAGAAAGGGAAGCAATAACAAAGTATTTCTACTGTTTGAGTGTGTTATTTTTTTTACTGTGCCTTCAGGCAAAATTTTCCTAAGATTCTAAGTCCAGGATATTCAAGTGGCTGATTGACTGCAAGGCACAGAGGTTGAAGAATGTCTGGCAGCAAGTCAACTTGCAGCAATAAAAGCTATTTTTTTTTCCAAGATCATTAGTTCCCATTACATGGACACCACAAAGCCCCAAAAGATAAAATCAGCTGCAAAAAGTATTCACACTTCTCACTTATTCTAGAAGTTAATTTTGCAAACCATATTTTGCCAAGTGCTTTTTCAGAAA
>WEIT01020502.1:295-16765 GCA_013389985.1 Dryoscopus gambensis | reverse complement strand
GTTGCTGTAATGTTACTCAGAGCCTTTTCTTCTTCAGTTCTTCAACAAGATTTAGAATAATCAGGCTGAAGAATCCCAACTGTCCTAGTTTATCTTCATAGGAGAGGTGCTCCAGGCCTCTGATCACCTTTTCAGCCCTCCTCTGGACTTGCTCTAACAGATCCATGTCCTTCTTATGTTTGAGACCCCAGAGCTGGATGCAATACCCGGATAGCAATGACCTCATGTAAGAGGAGTAGAGGGAGAGAAACACCTCCCTCGTCCTCCGTTTGATGCAGACGAGGACACAGTTGTCTTTCTGGGCTGGGAGTTCACATTCCCAGGTCATGTCAAAATTTTCTCTCACCAACAACCCCAAGTCCTTCTCCTCAGGGCTTTTCTCTTACTCCGTTCTCTGCCCAGCCTGTATACGTACTTAGGATTTCCCTGAGCCGGGTGCAGAACCTTGCACTTGGCCTTGTCAAACTCCATGAGGTTCTCACAGCTTTCTTGGGCTCCTATTCCCTTCATGGCTTTATCACACAGTACTCTGCCAAGTAGATCCCTGAAGAGGCCAAAGTCTGCTTTCCCGAAACCCAGGGTAGGGAGGTTGCAGTGTGCCCTCCTCTCCACCCTAAGGATCTCAAACTCCACCAGTTCATGGTCACTGCAGCCAAGGCTGCCCTTGAGCTTCACATTCCCCACTAGTCCCTTCTTGTTAGGGAGAACAAGGTCCAGTACAGCATCCCTCTTTGTTGGCCTCTCAGCCACTTGGAGAAGCAAATGAAATGTATCTCTATCAGTGAAATGTATTCTGTCTCACTTGCAAAAGGAAGTGAAGTGTATATATATATATATAAACATATTTGGATGCAGTGAGATGTTCTGGTTGAGAAAGGCCAGAATGAACTCTGAGAATTAAATCTTTGGGTAACGACTTTCAGAAGAGTCTTAGGTCTCATAACTTCTTAACTTCCTATGAGCTTATTATTATCATCTATTACCACTTTTTTTGCAACAAGGTTTGGAAGAATCAGCCTTATGGAGACTAATGTGTGTGTGTGTGTCTATAAATTTTCACTTGCATGAACATACTGATACACACAGTTATTTATATGACAGAGACATGTATGTGACAGATGGGAATATCTTGAATTTTGCCAAGTACTCATTATTTCACAAGGGACTCTGCTGAATCTGTTCTTGTGTTAGAGGGTATTACTTGGCACCAGAATGGTACTACACTTAATGACCCATTCACAAAACCCTCTTGCTGCACAGACTTTAAAGACATCACATTATATAAGGATCAAAAAAGAGAGAAGAATAATAGGATATTTTAGCACAGACACAATGTGTGCACAGTTTATAGATAGTTGTGGTTTAACCCCAGCCAGCTGCTCAGCCCCACACCACTGCTGGCTCACTCTCTTCCAGGGACATGGGGGAGAGAAGAACAAGCACAAGAAATCTCTTGAGTTGAGATAAAGACAGTTTAATAGATAAAACAAAAGCCAGGTACACAACAAAAGAACAAGGAATTCATTTACTACTTCCCCATGGGCAGGGAATCAGTCATCTCCAGGAAAGCAGGGCTTCATCATGTGTAACAGTTACTTGGAAATACAAACATCATGACTATGAAAGTCCTTGCTCCTTTCTCTTTCTTTCCCCAGCTTGACTGGATGGATAGCAGGGTGGGACTGGGGGAGCCATAAAGGTCAGATTCATGACCACCTGAGGAACATGAATGTACCTAAGTCTATAGCATCAGATAAGATGCATCCAGAGACCTGAGGGAATTGGCTGATGTAGTTGTCAAGGCACTCTCCATGATTTTGGAAAGTCATGGCAGTCAGGCAAAGTCCCAAGTGACTGGATAAAGACAAACATTGTACTTATCTTTTAAAAAGGTAGAAAGGAGGATCCTGGGAACTACTGACCTGTCAGCTTCACCTCTGTGCCTGGGAAAGCCATGGGACAGATCCTCCTGGAAGCTTTGCTAAAGCACATAGAAGACAGGGAGGTGATTCAGGACAGCCAGCACGACTTCACCCAGGTAAAGTCCTGCCTGACCAACCCAGTGGCTTTCTATAGCCACTATGAGAATGTAGGGGTTTTTTAATGCATTACCATAGAGGTGACTTTTAAGGAGGAATTTGAAGGTCCAAAGAAAAAGGCATCTGTCCTGAGAACTGACTACTCTTCAGTACTAGCTCTACACAGTTTGCGGGAACAGAAGGAACATGTAGGCTAGAGACGATGCTATTGTGGACTGCAGCACTAGGTCCTTAAAGAAGAAGTGTGAATGTTAGAAACTTCAGATAAGCATAGCTAGAGCTTTTCATTCCTGATGAATTTTCATAACTCATATCTGAAAGAAGGAAAGAGCTGTTTTCTGCATTTGTTAGGGCAGAAATGAAATCAAAACAAAAGAAAAAACTTCTGTGCTGTTAGATAACATCAGAGTCATGATCCAAAAGAGAATGTTTTGTTTTCATGTAGTCCAGATATCCTTCCACGTAGAAATTATTAATTGCCGTGTTCCTGAGTTCCACTGTCTCATGAATAAGAAATCTTGGACTCATTCAAAATCATAGGTCACCTGCTGGTTTCTGTACAGTTATATCAGCCATTCCATGAAGCCTGTTTGACTTTTGGAATGCCCTCCAGGAGCTGCTCCCAGAGTCTGCACACTGGAATGAGGACACATGCTTAGCAAATGTCTGCTGGTTGGAAAACTGATCAGCTATGCTGTCTATGGATATTTGTTCATCTGGCTGCATCTTCTGGACCATTCTAACAAGAAATGGGGACATTAATCTACTACTTGTGGCTCTCATTACTCTTACAGTAGCCTGTAGCTAAAATCTGAAAGTATAGCTGTAAATGCAATAAATTATTTGTTATTATATTTTTATTTTTATTGTTAGCCAAGATTCTGAAGTACTTAGTCTTATTAGGTCATTACTCCAGATTTCAACCCAACTGAATAAAGAATTTAAGACTTGGCATCATCAACAGCCTTATAATTATGGTAGTTTTAATGAAAGCCATTTTGCATGTCATGGTGGTTGAAAACCTGACATCACTTATGTCAATGAGGTTATTGCTATTGATTCCACTACAATCAGTATTTCACAAGTGTCTTTCATTTTGATGCTTAAGCTTTAACTATTGACAGGCTTTAGTAGAAGCCATAAGCTATATTCACTTAATTTGCTGCTGAAAATAGGCCATCTCAGAGGCAATAACTACTTAACAGTATGTTGCTGCACTCCACATGAATCACAGAATCACAGAATCACATACTGGTTGGAAGAGACCGCTGGAAGAGACCATCTAGTCCAACCCTCCTGCAGGTTCACCTAGGGCAAGTTGCACAGGGTCAAATCCAAGAGGGTTTTGAATACCTCTGGACAAGGAGACTCCATGATTTCTCTGGGCACCATGTTCAAGTGCTCTGTCACCCTCACAGTAAATTTTTCTTTTTTCCCCCAAATTCATATGGAACTTCCTGTGTTTTCATTTCAGCCTGTTTCCCCTTGTCCTGTCACTCACTGGGCACCACTGAAAAGAACCTGGCCCTGTGGGATGCCAATCAGCGAACAAGAGACTCTCCTAAAGGCACAGGTACCCCAGTTCTGTTTCCCTGACTGGCCTGTTGATTTCCCTGCCCCTTTTTCCCTTATATGTCAAGGTCCCACCCATGTACTGCCCCTGTGCCCTGAGCCATGTGCTCTCCGCCCCCCTCATCCCCACTTAAAACCCAGTCCCATGCCATGTGACTTCCTGCCTGCATTGGGGTATCAGCCTGTGCTGGTCATCTCCACCTTGGGGCCACCATGTGAATAAAGATCCTCTGAGGTCCGCACGTGGGGAGCCTTCTCGCCTCCTTTATCGCTACCGTGTTGTGGAGCTGACAGCTAGCAGGAGCACCGTGCCGGGCAGGCAGCCACTGCTATGCTCTCCAGGAAGGTCTGCAGCTTGCCACACCATCGCAGGGAAACCACACACCACAACATGGCCCCATCCTCTTTACCCTCCCTTAAGACATTTTTTTGCATTGATAAGATTCCCTCTCAGACTTCTCTTCTTCAGGCTAAACCTGCTCTGCTACTTTAGCCTTTTCTCATTAGAGAGATGCTCCAGTCCACTAATCTTTGTGGCTTCCCTTTGGGCCATATCCAGTAGTTCCTTGTTTTTTCTTGAACTGGGGATCCCAGAACTAGACACAGCACTCCAGATGAACCCTCACAAGGGCTGAGTAGAGGAGCAGGATCACCTCCCTTGATCTGCTAGCAATGCTCTCCTTAATGCAGCCCAAGATACCATTGGGCTTCTTGGCTACAAGCACACATTGCTGGGTTATAGCGGACTTGTTTTCCCCCAGGAATCCCAGATTCTTGTCTGAAGAAAGTGAAGCAGTGTTCTTTATGAAGGAGTGGGGAATACACTGGCCATTAATATTTCAGGAAAAGAAAAAAGTAATAACAAAATAATAATAATATTAATTTAAAAAGATACAACTTGCTTCAAACGCTCTCTACCATTTGTTTGACCAGATAAGGGTGAATATGCAGTTCTGGTATTAAAAAGATAAGGCTGGTTACTGTTTCTATTTTATTGATATTCGTGGTTGTGGGTTAGCAGTCCTGTGTATTATGGTTAGATAGCTGAAGTATAGCAGATGTGTATCAGAGTGAAGAAATTATTTAACTAGGTATCACATAATTATTTAGTAAAAATGTTAATATAAAGCTTATTTTCATATTTCATATATTCATTTTCAGAATGGAATACTAAAGATCAGACAGTTTACAGCTGCATTACACTACCTTATATTTGAGAAAATAGCTGTGTACCAAAGTACCCCATGACTCTAGAGGTTCTTGAAAGTTAAAAATGGTAGGCGTGCTATCTTGAGACTTGACGGTCCCCATCAGGAGTGCCATGGCAATGGGAATAATTTGTATCAAAATTATCAAATTTATAAAATTTTCTTATTACCTTCTGGAAGGTAATAGAGCAAAAGTCGTTGTCATAAACGATGTCTGTGTTTGTGTGTGTGCAGATATAGAGGAGATGTGGAGAAGGTTATATTGTTTATGGAATTGGACTGATTGTTTTTTGACCATTTGTTGGTAGAGAAACATAAGGAATTGGCAATTTGCGACTGAACATATATAATGATGGAGCTGAAATTGCACTTTGAAATGTGAACAGACTGTAAGCCCACAATTTGCAGTATTATGGGCAGACTGTAAATAAGCAGACAAGAAACTGAGAAATGTTTATTTGAAGAAATGTGCAAACAGGTACATTGTGATTATTTGAAAGTCAGAGGTAAATAATTGCAAATGTTTGGCAGTATTAAAATTAAGGCATGGAATTTAAAAAGCTGTAAGAGAACTGGAGTTGATACAATTATTTTTGCATGGGTTCCATTTAAGCAGTATTTAAAATTTGGATACAAATAATAACAAAATTGGTTTTTATCTTAAATATAACCAAAATAATACATGTATTCGATGTATTTCAAATTTGGTAATTGTGTTGCTCAATGTTGCAGTTTTAATTGCAGTGTATTACTGTATGGCACAGTGTAGTAAAAAAATCCCATCGTTAATATTCCAGTAGCACAGAAATTCCTCATGTGCGGACCTCACCGTGATACTCATGTGCTAACCCTGCTCCCATCTTCAGTGAATATGAATTCCCCTTCAAAAAGGTTATTTGTTTATACTACTGATCAGAGCAGTTCTGTACAAATTTCCCAGTCTAAGTGTACATGCCCCTAGAAATTTTGTATAAATATATTGATTACTGTATAATATGATAAACTCTATGCTATAAAATACTGTGTTGCAGCTCTGCATGACATGGTCCACATGGTATAAAATGAATTTGTATACACCATTTCACAGCTGTGTTATTTTCAGGGGCAGAAAGAAGAAATTAAGAAATCTCAGTATAAATTGCTATCTATTTCCTTTCCCTGCATTTAATTAATGGAGATGAAGTTATAGACCCACAGTTCTATCCACTGTTTTGGACCTGTTTACCCTTTATTAACTTGTTCTAGAAGTCAGATAAGTAAGATAGGTCATGTCCATATATATCCAAGGCCAAGATGTAGGGAACTTGCTCAAGCAGATGATAGATTTCTGCATAGCTAGGTTGGAATCTAAATGTGAAGTAGATGTATATCAGTATAATTTCAGACACCATGCCATAAATATGCATTAAATGTATCTTAGCAGTCCTGCAGATGAGAACATCAACATCTGATTATGCATACTTGTGTGTGCAAATAACAAGTTTGCACACTCTTTTATAGTACTGAGACCTGCTGTGAAACATTAAAGCATTCAGGAAACATGGTATTTAAAATCATCTGCTAAATAGTTTATTTTATTGTAACTTAAATTTCTTCAGAAGAATCATACTCATTCTTGGCAGCACGCACCAAGCTGTGTGTGCATTACAGGATGCTTGCAGCATTTAGTTTTATAATGCAAGCCCCACCTATGTAAATAAACACTGCAGAAGAAACAATATCATCTGTTTATCATTTGTTTTGGAAATAAAATGATACATAGGCAGATGGTAGCTAGAAGGACATACAAAGACATCAAATAAATAGCTTTTTTTTTACAATCATAGAAAAATTTTTAGGTTTCAGAAATCCTTTCCAAATGCTGAGAACGGAGTGCTCATGTAAAGGAGAAAACTGTGTTAAAACCATTATTGAATGATTCTAACAGCCTTCTAGACAAGTGGAATGAAAAGGTGGTAATGGAACCCAGCACTAATAGGCTTCAACATCTGGGGTCTATGTGGAAAAGCTCAGAGATTTCACCTTAGTCTGAAACAGTTTTGATGGCAACTTACTTATATAAAATAAAAGTTAAGGATGGGAGAAAAACCTTGGCATTTAAAAGGGAGGGGATTGATCTCAACGGCCTGAGGCTTCTTCCATCTCCACGTGTGCCTTCTTTGTGTAATGGAGGAACCATCTGACAGCCCTATTAATCATTGAATGCCAGCTATAAACAGTATGTGGAGTTTTTTTCTGAATAATCATAGAACATTTTGGGTTGGAAGGGACCTTAAAAGACCATCTATTCCAACCCTGTGCAATAAGCAGGGAAATCTTCAACTAGATCAAGTTACTCAGAACCCCATCCAGACTGACTGAATATTTCCAGAGATGGGGCATCAACCATCTCTCTGTACAACCTATTTCACTGCTTCATCACTTTCAGTGTAAAAAATTTCTTCCTTATATCCAGGCCTAATTTACCCTCTTCTAGTTTGAAACAATTACTCATTGTTCTGCTAAAATATGCCCTGCTAAAAAGTCTGTTCCCCATCTTTCTTAAAAGCCATCTGGAAGTACTGAAAGGCCTCAATAAGATATCCCCGGAGCCTTCTCTTCTCCAGGTGTGAACAAATGCAATTGTCTCAGCCTGTCTTTATAGGAGCGGTGCTCCAGCCTTCTGATCATCTTGGTGGCTATCCTCTGGACTTGCTCTAATAGGTCGATTTCTTTCCTGTTCAGAGGGTCCCAAAGCTGGATGCAAGACTCCAGATGAGGTCTCACCAGACCAGAGTAGAGGGGCAGAATCCCCTTCCTCGCCCTGCTGCCCACACTGCTTTGGATGCAGCCCAGGACACATTTGTCTTTCTGGGCTGCAAGCTCACATTGCTGCGTCATGTCCAGCCCCTCATCTAGCAGCACCCTCAAGTCCTTCTCAGCAGGGCTGCTCTCGATCTGTTCATCCCCCAGCCTGTGTTAATACCAGGGATTGCTCCAACCCAGGTGCAGCACCTTGTACTTGGTCTTGTTGAATCTCATGAGTTTCACAAAGGCCCGCTTCTTGAGTTTGTCCTGGCCCCTCTGGATGGCGACCTGTCCTTCAGGTGTGTCATCTGCACACCACAGGCTGGTGTCATTAGGTAACTTGCTGGGAGTGCACTTGATCCCACTGTCAATGTCCTTGATGAAGAAATCAAACAGTACTAGTCCCACTACGGACTCCAAGAAACATAACTCATCATTGATGTCTACTGGGACATTGAGCCATTAACCATTACATTCTGGATGCAACCTTTCAACCAGTTCCTCATCCACCAAACTGTCTATCCATAAAATTTCTCTCTCTCCAGTTTAAATGCTGCAGAAAATCCTGTCAAGGGCCTTACAGACAGAAGATGTGTAGCTCTTCCCTTGGACACTGATGTATTCACTCCACTGTACAAGGCCACTCGGTTGGTCTGGCATGTTTGCCCTTGGGAAACCATGCCACTTTTCTTGAATTAATGAAATAAATTACTATAAAATATAATTAGCATAATTCCTAAATCACCTTCTTCTCCTAAACAAGATCTGGAAGTGCATACACAAGAATAAGTCCAGAAACTGCATATTGCAATAGATATTTTTCTGCTGTGAGAGTTTGCAAGAAAATGAGGAAAAGGATATATTAATTTTTCTGCTTTATAGATGAGTATTTGGAAAAAAAATTATCATAGAGATGATTGAGAAAACAATACCTCTATTAACCTATCTGTTATAAATGGGAACCAGTTTCTTAACGATTTCTGTTCAAGCATAAGTATCTTCTCCCCTCTACCTATATTTTCTAACTGAGAGATCCATGTGGCTTGAACTAATCTTCAGGCAGTGTTGATGATCACAACCACCAATTGACTATGATCTTAAATTATTATTTAAACCAGCAATATACATGCAGCCTCAAATTCTGTGATGATGGATGCGCCAACACCAGCACAGGTAGTTGCTCAGTTCCCGACTCTGCCAGCATGAGTCAGAGCACCCTGCTCCACAGATTGTCTCCTCACAGGCTGAGAGTTACCAGTCAGAATCTGCTACACAAGTCAGCTGAATAAAGGCTTCTCTACCTTTGCCAACAGGAGCATTTGGAATTACACTGGAAAAGGTCTATGATACAGGGTGTACACATTTGCAGAAAGCTGCTTCTAAGCTAGGCTCCAGTGGAAAGAAACATGCTTATCTGTGGCAAACATTATAGCATTCTAAAGAAAACATCTAAAACTGATTAGATTAAATTTATGCTAAAATATTTAGGTTTGTTTTTTTCCCCACAGTCCATAAAGGCAGTAATGAATACATCAGACTAAGATGGCATGAGTTTCCCACTGGACCCCCACTACCTCTCATTTTTCTCCATGATTAAACTTAGTAGTTAAACCTAACTATACGAAATATGCACATTTTTTGACTCAGAACTTACATGACTGCATGCTATTTTTCTGACTGACTTGCCCTGGAATGCATGGGAAGACATTTTAGCACTACAGCAGTCAGTCTGCGCTCCCAGTTCATCAAAATTCCTACCAGTGCAATGAGCACGTGGCTAGTGTTTTTCTTTATTGACATCAAAGGAAACTGCATTAACACCATATTATGTACAGTTTAATGAACTTTGTGTAGTTCTGGGAAGGCAGGAGTGACATGTCTTTGAACGTGATTTATAGTTCATAAAAATATTCATGTTTGGAGGCTCAGTCAGAGTAATTTGTAGCTAACCAGTTCTAACACTGCTGCCAAGAAAATGATCAAAACAATAAAATTGGCATTGTTACAGAGATTTGGATTATATAGGATTAATGATGTTGAGGGAAATTTACTGCTTTGTAGGGAGGTCAGAAGCATTGAAGGCCCACATACAACTCAAGTCCTGCTTTAACCTACTGCCTTTTTGCAGGCCTTTTCCTTACTGGCAGCAGAGCTTAAGTTTGAATTTTATCCTGAAACCTAAGGTTAGGTTCAACAATTCCCACAGATTCCTGTAAGAAGTTTTAAAGCCTTTTTATTAAGATGTAGACCCAGAATCACATTACTATTACATTATGGTTGACTACATACTTTTTGCAATCTAGGATCCAAGTCCCCTTTAGCCTTTAGGTGTTGTGGTTTGTGTTTTTGTTTGTTTGTTTTTTTTCTTATGCTCATTTTTCTAAATCAAGCTTCACTAAGAGAGTTCTGTGGTCTGCTCTATATGTGATTTTTAATTATTTTCCTTGTTATGTGTATTGGGTTTGCATGACAAGGTTTTGGTAATGGGGGGGCTGCAGGGGCAGCTTCTGTGAGAACCTGCCAGAAGCTTCCCCCGTGTCTGATGGAGACCATGCCGGACAGTGCCAAGACAGACCCACTGCTGGCTGAGGCTGAGCCCATGAGAGACCCTCGGGCATATAACATATTTAAGAGGGAAAAGACTGCACAACTGCAGCTGAAAAGAGAAGTGAGAATATGTGACAGAAACCACTCTGCAGGCACCAGTGTCGGTAAAGTAGGGAAGGAGGTGCTGCAGCCATTTGAGCAGATTCCCCTGCAGCCCCTGTTGTCTCCCTACAGCCCACTGAGATCCATGGTGGAGCAGAGATACAGCAGCTCGTGTAGGACCTCATACTGGAACAAGTGGCTGTGCCTAATGGAGGCTATAACCCTGTGGGAAGCCTGTGCTGAAGCAGTCTCCTGGCAGGACCCGTGGCCCTGTAAAAAGAGGAATCCACACTGGAGCAGGTTTGCTGGCAGGATTTGTGACCCTGTGGATGATCCGCATGAAGAACTGCATTCTGTGGGAAGGACTCATAGTGGAGAAGTTGTGGAGGACTGTCTCATGTGTCCCAAGCTGGAGCAAGGGAAGAGTGTGAGTCCTCCCCCTGAGGAGGAAGGAGCAGCAGAGACAACACGTGGTGAACTGATCACAGCCCCCATTCTCTGTGCCCCAGCACCACTGGGGAAGAAGAAAAGATTGGAATCAAATTGAGCCTGGGAAAAAAGGGGAGGATTGGAGAGAAGTTTGGATTTTTTCAAAATTTGTTTTTATTTCTCTTTATCTTACTCTGGTTTGATGCGTAATAAATTAAACTGATTTCCCCAAGTTGAGTTTGTTTTGCCCATAATGGTAATTGGTGAGTGATCTCTCCCCGTTCTTATCCTATGAGCCTCTTGGATTTTTTTTCTCACCTATCAGTCTGAGGAGGGGACTGATGGAATGGCTCTGGTGGGCGCCTGGCATACAGCCAGGCTTAGCCCACCATATCATACAATTTCTTTATAAATGGCCCATAAAGGCCTGCACATTTCTACACTGGTTAAACTGTGTTGCTTTTTGGAAAGTCAATAAAGAGGAATATTTCAATGAGGCAGAGGTTTTCTTAATAAATAGAATCACAGAATGGTTACTGTGTAGTAAAAATCTCCTCAAAACCCAAACATAAACATAACAAAAACATCACTAGCTGCATATCTGAGAGCTAGGTCACACTAAACCAAATTACAGGCTCCCCTGTTAACTGACTTGCTTATCAAGTAGAAATGTGAATACTCCAGTGAGGGTGTTTCCTAAAAGTCTTGCTTTCGGCAAGGAAAAGGCTAACTCCATGAGTGTGTCTGCGTATGTGGGTGGGAATTTTTAAAGTAGGTTGCATGCCTACATTACAAACCAGGGTGTGCCCACAGGGGAAGACTGCTATCTAGGGCAGCACCTGGCTGATCTGAGCTGGATCATCACGAAGTGCAGTGCTCCAGGGGTGTAAACACTGATAGCACACTGATGTGAGGGGCATTTTCCACACAGAAAGTAATTTCCAAAAAAGTTGTGGAAATTAAAAGGGAAACGGAACAGAGAATAATAACAAACAAAATTTTTGGGAGTTTACCTTTTGGTGTTATATAATGTTTGTATTTCCTGCAAGAGAAATTGCTAAGGAAAGATTGCTAGTTTTAGGAATTTATTTGAAAGATCTCCAGGTGAGATGTTTTGTTAAAGAACATCTTAATGGCAGCCTCTGGGAGTAGTTACCATGCCTTTTTTCTCTCTAAACACCCAACATTCGTTATTAATAGTGTTCTGGTAGTACATTTGCTAAACATACCCCTAGAATTTACTTTTATGTCTAGGCACAAATATGGGAAAAAAGCCCACTTATAATACTTCTCTCTGGGGAGCAGAATTATTAAAAAAAATCCTATGATATTGCTGTAAGTCATGAGTAGATGTAAGGAAAACAGAACATTCTGTTGTTATGTTATATTTATTATTCTCTCTTCCTCTCATTTCCCAGTCCTCCCTTATGAGGAAAAAGAAAAAGAAAACAGTGAAAGAAGGAGATATTGTCACTGGAACCATTGCTGTCACCATTGTCAATTGTCGACAGAGGAGAAAGAACTAATCACAAATCTCCAGCCAGTAGGGAGAAAGGATTCTAAGGATAAAGTATTTGGGAAAGATATATAGGAAATTATTTTCTCTATACACGTAATAATTTACTAGTTTTAAACTTGAAATATGAATGTCAAAGCCACACAGTCTGAAATTGTGTTGGACAGCTGCATCTATCCTGTACCCCAGTCTCTAAATTAGGTGTTAAGAACGTAGTAGTTATTGCACTGGGGACTTTTCCCTTTAGCATTACCATATTCCATGCTTAAAATTTTTAATTTTTGTCAGGAAAACACTTCAAAAAAAGATTACTATTTTCTGCCAAGTTGATATTTATATTACACAGGCAAGATGACTGTCTTTTTAATAGAGATTTTACAGATGATTTCAGGCTATCAGGTGCTGGGGGATCACCTGCCTGTAAAGTTTCTTGAATATGCCTATCTTGGGAACATAATTTAAAATTGTGCCTTTTCTGTCTTTTACAAGTATAGCTCTGCAAAACAAGTAAGGAGTCCTGTTGTTGTTGAAGCAGATTTTATCTTTATAGTCTGTTTCTAAATGTTACAAACGCCATTTTCCCCTCCTTGCTGTTTATTTTTGGTACCATCCTGCAAAACCATGTTTTAATAAGATAGCTGCAATACTATGATTTAATAAGATAATTTCTTGATATTCACTCCAAAGTAGGTACTTATCTTTAAATTCTCTGAATTCTGCTTGATCATTGATATAGTTATGGAGTAGAAAAGGAGGACACTTTAGCTTTTAATAAAGGTACCTGAGGAACCAAAGCAAGAGATTACAACTTTGCCAATGAACAGTTCCTCTATACCCAACAGACCTTGTAACCACGAGGAAGTATTTCCATACACTTAGAGATGCTATCTTTATGAGGAAATATCAAACACCACATATATCTTATTAATATAAATGCTCAAACTTAAAGGGAGGAACTGGATAACTGGTATTTAATTATGCTTCCTCTTCTTACTACTAAGTACTTTTTCTCTGTACCAGGTTAAATTTCAGGGAAAAAAAGTGTTTCTTTTCTAGGCCTATTGCAAAAAGAAGTGGTTTTAACTCTCAAGGATTTTTCTAAGCACCTGTTGATTTGATCAATATCTCTGGCTATGGGAAAAATATAATAAAGTAAATTTTAAAAAATACAGGAAGCATAACCCTAGTAGTTTCAACAAAATCAACCTTTGAATAGACAGGTATTTCGGGATCAAGGATTCTCTTTTTGTATGGTGGTTTAAAAGTACTCTATGTGCTATAACATCTTCATTTTATGATAATCAAATACTAGACTATTAGAAGAAAGTAGCTAGCTAATACAGCTGAGAAAGCATGAAGAAAACAATACATAACACAACAAATTGCTTTTTTTTTCACTAGGTATAAGGAGTTGAATAAAAGGGATTTGCATTACTTGGGCTTTCTTCTACTATAGCTTTCAGACATACTGTTCACTGGTTTTGGCCTGTACCTCAAAATCACAATCTGACCCTCAGTGAGCTGCTGACTGAAGTTAATGAATTCAAACAGTACCACAGGCATTTAGGATCAGGCCTTTTGGATGCAGCTGAAACTGATTTTCATAGTTCATGCACAAACTCAACCAACAATTTGTCATCTAAGCTTTTGCCTCTTGGCCCTAACATTTCTCATGTAGAAGGCTTCTTTGCAAAAACGGCCTTTTACACTGACTTTGATAACTACAGTGGAGATTTTGCCACTAAATCAAGCTGAAACTTCGAGAACATGGTGCTGAACCCTAATAAACCATTTTTCTTCTCCCTTTAACTGTGTTGTTGCCAAAGCAGGCCTAGGAACTCCATGCCAGCACAAATACTGTTCATCCATCCGTTTGCATTTTACCTGGCCCCCATTCTTCCCTAAAGTTAATTTCTCCTCTGTATGCATACCAAATTATTTTCTTTAGTTACATGGCTGCTTTGTGTCGGCTGACTTTGCAAAAGTCTCACTTTCGCTTACATAAAACTCTTCTAATTTCATAAAAGAAGGTGGTATTGAGAGTCTTAGCCCCCAGTGAAGACAGAGCTGCTATCTCTACTGCAGCTTTCAGAAGAGTTCTTCCCAAGGCCATTCTATTTTAAACTTAATTAGATGCTTCAGCTTAGTTTTAAAAAAGGAAGCAAGAAAACTGACTATTGGGAGACTGGCAGGTGTAGTGTGGCTCAGCATCAGGAAGCAGTGAAGATTTCTGTGTTAAAGCTGCCATTTCAGTCCCTAATGACATTACTCCAGAGGATGAGTCAAGCAGCATTTTACCTTGTGATCACTCTGACTTTGTCTTTTTAAATAGTGGTAATGGATAATATAATAATAAAGACCAATAGAAATGAATAAAATACAATGAGAAAGAGTGAAATCTTATAACCCTCCCCAAATTGTTGCCAGTCACAAGAGTTCCCTGGCAGAAATATCCATCTTGGATATGTTTTTCTTTTGTACAAAGACAGTTCTGCAGAGGGGTGTAAATCTCAAGTGCCACATTTGTAAGAACTGGGTCATACCAATTTTAATTCGTGAACACAAAGCTAGAAGGAGTGATGGTAACTTGAGCTTAGTGAATATTTACTGAGACTAGGGCCACAGTTTACAAAAGCACCTGGCAATTCTGAGTATCCAACAAGAGAAACTTTAAAGGATTTGATGTTGGGAATTAAAAGGATATTCAGAAAATGAAAGATAAGCCTAATGCCTTGTCCCCAGCTAAACATGTACAGATAACTGAAACATAGAGGTCACTTTTGAAAATTATGCCAATGAAGTTCTGTTTTTAGAATTAGAAGCAACAGCAAGACAAGACAATTTGCGCTATACTCTGAGGTGAACTGTATTTAATGTGGGTTTAGTGGGATTATCTCATCCTCAGTAGTCAATTAGTTAACACAGTTTATTGAAAAATAACAAAAGCCTCGAGATGTGGCCTCATAACTGTCTAGAAATGTTGTCCACTCCCAGATGTTCATAGAAACAAAATGAAAGCTCAGTAACATGTTTAATCTGTCAGATACCATTTAGGACAGTAATAAGCTGTCACTCAGGCTGTTTCTGGCCAAAAAGTAAAAGTGGTAAGTTGCAATGGAAGGAATGGGGAATTCTCTTTCTGCATGAATATCAAAACAATCCTACAGTCATGACATTTCTTAGCTCAGCTGCATACTTGAAGCATCAGAGGAGAGAATACATAACATGGACATACAGACCACATAAAAGTGTCCTGAGTTATTAACTCCAGAAATGCTGATGTGTGTCATTCACATTCTGCTCTCTTTTACTCTCATGTTCTAATTTCTTCCTTTCACTTAGATTTCTTCCTTCCTGATTTCTTGTTGTTCCTCTCATTTCTAGAGGAGGGAAAATGATATTTTATTTTGCCTTCCTTTTTTTAACCTTTTATTTTGCCATAAACTTAAGTTTTACATGTCTTAGGCACTGAGAATAGATATATCAGAATTTGTCAGCCTTTTTCTCCTGCCTGCAGAAGAACCGTAGAAGCTTTGGAAAACATAATGCACATATCTGCCAAGAGAAGAAGGCTGTTGTATTATGAGTCTACTTTGTTTTGGTTTGGGTTTATGGCAGAAAAATAAACTGTTGTGTAAGACATCCATTTGCAGTTCACATTTATGTCAGGAAGTAAAGTAATAGTAGCAGAGTTTATTAATCGTTCATCTAGGAAATCCTAATCTGCTTTCATAGCAACATCTACACTTAGGTTTTCATTTTCATTTGGGAACAAGGCTCTTTCTTAGTCTCTTTTAAAAACCTACAGCATCTTCCTTAGGATTCGACTCTAATCATTTTTCTGCAAACACTTATTTTTCTTTCTAGCCTCTACTGTTCCTTCTCATTCTGTCAATATCTGTCCCTGAACCTTAATTTTCTAACTACACTGGTGTATTGATGACCTACTTTTTACAGTAAACCACCCCATCAATATACCTCAGTTGCAACTAACACAGAACAGCTTATGGCATTTCTGTTTTCTGTCAACTCATGGTTCCAAGTTATTTCTAACTTTATGCAGTTCTAAGCAAACTCCTATAGTGTATGAAAAATTAGTGTTCACCCAAAGTTCAGTTTCAAAGTTTAATTTTCAAATATTCAGATTAAACGAGGATCATGTTAAAAGTTATCAGAAATTATTAAGAAGGATTTTGGGATTTTATTATGACAATTTAGCTACAAATAATTCCTTTGGCATCTTATCTACAGCAGAGGATACATTCAGCTA
>WEIT01020500.1:4453-25058 GCA_013389985.1 Dryoscopus gambensis | reverse complement strand
GGGGCGGGGGACTCCCCGCGGTGAGGGTGTTCGGCGGGGTCCCCCGCCTCGGTGAGCGTCGGGTGAGCCCGCGAGCGGCTGGAGCACGGCCGGGAAGGAGGGAGTCCCACGGGGCAGCCTCTGCCGGCTGCCCACCAGCCGCCTCCTGCTCCCCTACGCAGAGCTGTTTTGAGGTGACTCCGAAACTCGGCGCCGTGGTTGCGGAGTTTGGCCGTTTTCCGGGGTGGGTTTGAGGTTTTGCCCTTTCGGAGCGGACAAACACGGGGGAGGTTTGAACCTGGTGGTGGTTCTCCTCCTGAAGTGCGCGTACGTGTGCGTTGCAGAGATACCCGGTTTTATGCTCAGTCACACACTGCAGGCCAAAACGTAGTTAACCAAAGGAAATGTGACTATTGATAGGCGCTCCCGGGAAGCCAGTTTTAGCCTGGGCTGCACGCAGTGATGGTGCAAAAAGGACACGTGCACCACGACAGAGATGCTTAGAGCCCATATGTTCCCTGGCTTGTGTGGTAACTCCCCGGAGGTAAGACCTGCTGAAATACTCACCGACAAGGTTGTTACGAGGGTTTTGACAACGATATTCATGCTCAGGAAAAATACTTGTAAGGAATTTTAGTAACCTGCTACAAAACACCAGATACTGGAATTTGATGAGGAAATACTTACATAAATCATCTGTGTGATGCTGAGGGAAACTCCAGTGCTTCTGGCTGTGAGGGATTTATACCTATGTGGCTTGTAGGGAAATAGTATGTGGTGTTTCTGGCTGCCTGCCAGAACTCTTCTAGTGCGGAGCCTGTTGAACGACTCGTAACAGGCACGCGCTTTCCTGTAGTAGTACTAGAGATGGACTGTCTGCACTCTGTGATCGCTGATAATTATTTTTGTGATTTTCGTGTGCACTTCAACATTAAACAGATCCCAGTGCTGATGGGCTATGCTAACATGTTGCCACTGGACAGAAAAAATCAGGGTGCTATGTCATTTTAATTGGTATACAGAAAGGCTTTTTTTTGTTGTTGCACTATATGTTTGTTGTGTGCTGAATGACACGAAAAAACCTGATTTCTGAGGTACAGTGTTAAAATCTTGGAGTTACTTCTTTTCTAGTGAGAGTCAGGCATTGTCATTTGGAATATTCACATATCCCTTAAAGCACTGACGTTTTGCCCTGAGAAAGGAGCTCTCCAGAATGAGCATGGTGCTGCAGGTTGGAATGATTAAATTCTCATCTTTGCAAACCCTGTTAGATGTGAACGTAGAAGGAATAATCTCTACATTTCCCACCTGTTCTTTTAATTCCTGTTCATAGTGTCTGCTTTGGTTTGTTTGTTTAATATTATCTTCAGAAATAATATGTGTCAGTGTAAATTCCATGTTGCTGAGTATAAAATACCAGTGCTTAAGTATTTTACAGGTAAATGCAAGTACATTTGAAACTTTTAAAAATTTTATTCTATTTTTACTTTAAGCTATTGTGATAAGTTTCAGTAGTGATTTGGACTGCTGTAATTAATACAGACACAAGAATCTCGTAATGACTATATGCCTTCATGCAGCATTACTTTCCCTTTATTAAATATGAGAGTCCTCAAGGATATTTTTTGGGAGACCTCAAGAGCATCTTCCTGTGGACTTCACTGGAGCCATGCAGAGTTACAAAGCCTGTCAGCGAGCACATGGCTCAAATAAACTAACTTTAATACTGAGTCGGGGAGAGCAGAGGTACACAGGGAAGGAAGACCAGCACTCTGTTAGTATTTAAATTTGGGGAGACAGTAAGAGTTCCTGGCAATGTAGAGGATCTTGCTGGGTGAGGCACTGAACAAGTCATGAATCTTCCAAGATCAGCACAGTGAGAGTGATAGCTGGGGGTCTACAGAGCTTTGGTCCCAAGAGGAATATACATACATTCACCCTTCAGACAAAAACCACATTAACCCACCTCAGTTATGCTATGTCAAAGGAAGTCAGTTGTGGCACAATTTTTTTTCTTATCAACTAGTGGCAGTAGTTATTGAAAAAGTACATACATCAAACACAAACAATTGTTTCCATACTTACTCGTTACCATAGCTAGTGACAAAACTTGAGAGTTCTTATGTCTCCTTAGCAATCACAAAACTAACAGAAATGTTGTACATCTGAAGTGAATGGATTTTTGCCTTTGTTTCACCCAAAGGCACAATTTAATGGGGAAAATAGGGGTTTCTGCTTTTGCATTCATATGGCAGTTGTCTGCCACTTGCTTATAAGTTATACTTAAGCTAAGTTTCTTGCTTGGGAGATGTGCAGGAATACCAAAGAACTGACGCTTACTTTCTTATCTCAAACTCGGTTTGACCCACCCTTTCCTGAGATGCTTCAGTGTTTTCTATTTTAGGGGTCTTTTTTTTCTTTCTCCCACAGTTGTACCTCTGCAATAGTCTTCTGCTATAGGTCATATTGTGCCACAGAACTCCTAGGTGCCATGTCAGTGTTAAACCAGAAAAATCAGAGCAATTCTTCTACCATTAGCTATCTTACACCTCAGATGTGAACTTCAGTCCTATTTGCTTGTGTATTGTGACCTCTGATCTTAATCTCAGCCTGTCTTTGTCTGCGCAGATAGTAAGCTCTTTTAGGCAAGGATTATATCCTGTGTTTGTAGAAAGTAATGAGCTACTGATCCCAGTCTCCTGCTATTACCAACAGCTATATGACTGTAATATATTCCTCCACAATTTCAGTAACAGGATTACTAAACTGTAGTTTACTCTGTCTTTAAATTTTGTGTCAGTAAGTCTGAATGACCTTTCTTTGAATGTACCTGAAAATGTATGTTCTGCCGATTTTCCTAAACAGTAGCAAGTCTCTGCCTTTTATTTTCTCCCAGAACAGTTTGCATTTTCTGTTCAAATGGAATTACAGCTTTCAAGACAAGAATCACACCACTGAATTTTTGCCCATCTTACCAAAAATCTAATAAAAAGTAGACAATAAAATGCTCACTTGCTGAAATCTAAATACATACATAGGTATGTGCATGACTAGGATCCTACAAATAATTTTTAAATGCTGGAGTACAATTTGATGCCATGATGATTTTTTGCCTTTGCTTTTATATACTCTTTTATGCAGCTTTTATGTACCCTCAGTGCTTTTAGCCCACATACTTGTAATTTCTTAAGTCTGATAACTTAGCTTAGACCCAAAGTTCCTTTAAGCCAGGAGACCAAACATCCTGGAGGCCTTGCAGTTGGAGGCCAAAAAGCCCTAGAAACCAAGGTCCTCTCTAGAACACATTCTGTAAACTAAGATAGGCCCATCCAGGGGGGGATTCCTCAGAATGGGGAGTTCATTCGAGTTTCTCACTGGGGAATCTTTGATAGATATGCTAATTTGCAAGGCTTATAAATTGCATACGTGATCTATCGTATGTGTGCATTTTGGTGTGCATTTTGGCACATTCCACCTAGACGAAGTGGTGCACCTAAGGATCCTTAAATAAATACCATGATAAAAACCCCTTTTCCCCTTAACTGTGTCTGGCTTTTAATTTTAAAACCAGGGAAAGGCAACACAATTATAGGTAAAAAAGAGAAGATTGTGTGCCATATATGCCACAGATTTAAATGTCAGATACACAAATTACCTTGTACTTTTCAAATTATTAATTTCTGTTGCAAGACCTTCAAACTTCTGCTGAATGGAAACCTTTTGTTCAACTCCAAAATATGCGTAAGGATACCTAGACTAACCAAAATAATCTGGAGTTCCATGAAGAATCAAAATGTCGCTCTCTGCTTCCCCACACTCTCCAAGAAGAACAAATTTCAATACCTCCAGGTAGTTACTGCACATTAAGTTGGTGTGAGGTTGGATGGTCAGTGAGAACATTGTGTTTCAGTGTTCCTGTTTCAATGCATTTTTTTTCAGTAGAGAAAGGAAGCACAGAGTGACAATGTTGGTATTCAACCATCAAAAACACCTTTCAGAGCCAAAATCGCATTTTCCATGATCTTATGTGGTGCACAGTTACGTCCCATTGCCTTTGGGAAAGTTCCAGTATCCACTGACTTCTCCTGCAGTGGGTTTAAGCAAATGGCTGCAGACTTGCAGTTCAACTGTCAGAAACAATTACCAAAGGGACTGCTCTCTTGGCCTGGATTTTGGAAGATCAGCAAGGAGATACTGCATTTTCTCTGAGGATAATATAAGAACCATGTTGTATCACTCTACCCCACTTCTTCATCCTAGCTCCTAATTTTGTATATCCAGTAGGCATCAAATGCAACTTGACAGAGTTATTCAAATAAATTTACAAATGGATTCTCAATTCATAATCTACCAGTTATAAATATCCTGGAATGAATTTTATTGAATTTTTCCACTTTTAACTTTGAGTTTATTTAAGAGGGTGCTGCTTCCATTTTTGTGTTCAGAAAAATGTCTGTCAGAAGCGTCTTCAGTGGAAAAATCAGTATAATAATAATTGAGGCAAATTAAACTCCTCTTGATCTTATTTTCTATTTTCTTTTTACTTATCTGGCTAAAAACCATTTGCTTACTGTCTTTATTTCTCAGATGGTCTTTGAGCACTTCTTTCTTCATGCCTGTAGACAGCACACACTAAGGCAGTGCTCTTCACTTCTCATGCTCTGTTTCTGCTCACTTACTTCTGCATGATGGCTTTTCCAATTACATCTGGAGCAGTTTTATTCTTTTCTGAACAGGTGTACAGCTACTAGACTTTGGATTTAAAGAAAACCCCAGCCTGCTTCACAGGGGAGGCACTGTGCTTTCCAGTCTAGTCGACTTCTCTGCTGATTTCCCTTTTATTTATTTTTTTAAGCACTGTGTTTTTAGATCATCCCCTGACCTGCTTACATGCTTTGGATTATTCTTGTATTATTTTGGACACCATCAATCACTTCTTTAGCTGGAGCTATTTTCTATTGATTGGCATTTTCTTCCCACTGACAACTAACACCCAACCTAAAACAGCTGGTTTTCTGACTGTTTGTTGTTTAAAAAAACAGTTATGACCTCCAGAAAATTCTGGTTCCTATCTTTCTGCGAATCATTTATTCCTGACTGGCAGGAGGTTCACTGCTGTCTCATAGAATTGCATCTGTTCCAATAGTGTCTATCAACCTGGCAGTATTTCCAAGACCTCTTAAGTTTCAGAAACGGAATCTGTGGATCAAAGTGGACTTCCAGCACTACGGCAGTAAACTATGCTTTGAAATTCTTTTCCTGGATTTTTTTCCCTTGATCGGTTCGTTGCAATCCTTGCTTACCAGGGAAGTCTGCCTCTTTGTTAATATATAATGGCACCACAGCACTTGACCCAATTCCTGTTGTTCCTGAGATTCTGTTCAGTTCATGTTCTATAGTTACTTTAGTTATTCCACTGTATTTCTGATATCTGTGTAACATTTGATTTGTAAATGTCTTCTAGCTGCAGGACTTCCTTAAATTTATTACTCTGTTTATTGTCCTCTCAAAGATCTCTTTTTGAAATGTCCCAGATTAGAAACAGTCCTTTCACTGCCTGGCCCTGTCTATTTCTTGTTCTCCTCAATATCTTTGTTTATTATTTGTGTTTATCCTTGTTTATCTAGGATTTCTTTATCTATTCTGGTGCTATAATGGGAGTTTATAGAAGTCTAAAACTGTATTTTCGGGTACAACCACGCTTTCACATCAGTAGCTTCTTCTCCTTGCTGCTATATATGGCAGCAACCCGGTGTACTGGGAATCACAGAATCACAAAATGGTTAAGGTTGGAAGAACCACTCGTGGGGTCATCTGGAATCTGCAATTTGTGGCAAGATGAAGTGCAGTCAGACAATCGTTTACCTCTTTTTGGTCAGGTTTATCTTCAGCCCTTGTTGCACATTGTATATGTTGCCTGCGGCTAGCGGATGTCTCTTTGTTTTTCTGGAACCACACTACTGACAGGCAGGTCTGTTTTCCTTTAATATGTAAACTTTAAGAAAGAAAATAAAAATTACAACCTGGTCTTGCCAATGGTATTCTGGTTTTACCAGTAAAAGGAAAATACCTTTTTTAATTCAAAGTGCTCCTGAGAACAATGAGAAAAGGAGGATTAGATGGGGCACCCAGAAAAATTAATGCACAATAGATTTACCTCCACCATAGGACAGACATCTCACTTTCCTGGCATTTGAAGAGAGAAACAAAATAATCCAGAGAGTTTTAATAAATTTAATAAAGCCTAATGGCTCTTATATGAGAGAAATTCACATTTCTTCTTTTCATCTAAACGCAGAGTACTGGGATATTAATACCAGAAAATGGTGTTGGTGTAACTTTATCCATCAAATCCAGATAAGTGGCAAATTTAATAAAAGATTTACCTAATTTATATGCAAAACCATTCTATTTCCCTCTTGTGTGTTGCTTCCATGTATGTTCAGACCAAAAAAAGAGAATAGTTTATAATATTGAATAATCACTTGTTGAATGCTAAAACAGGGACTAGCTCATATTCAGGTTTAGCTTCAGGTTTATTTCAGGCTAAGACTTGAGAGATTTAAGCCATGCACTTTTTAAAAAACCTGTATACTTTGAAAACATCCATCTGAAGACACATCTTTGTGTTTGACACTGATATTAAAAAGTCATTCTGTTTATTAAAAATTATTTTGTATAGCAGCTATGTAAATATTTAATTAAGATTTTAATGCTTACAAATCTGAAAAATGTAATCTTTTGGCAGGAAAAAAAAAGTTTTGTTAATGGCTTTACATATCTGTAGAAGTAATGAAAAACTCCTGTTCTGCATTACATTGAATACCTGACTGCCTACATAATATTTTTTGTTCTGTGGAACTTCAGGTGTTGGCTGAAGACAGGTGAGAAGGGTGCATGAAGTTTTGTTTCATCTCTTCTGCTGACGTTTTGCTGTGCTCTGAGCTGTGGTTTTCTGCCTTTGGAGGTGACTGGGCACATGAGAATCTTTCCTTCCTACCTGTGCTAGCTTAGTGTCATCTTTGAATGATTTAATTCCCACTGCTTACAAGGGAGCTTTTGAATGAGGAGCCATATTTAGAAATGCACATTCTTTTTATGCAGCATACAATTTAATATCAGCTAACTAAATTATTAATTGCAAGTCTGCCATTTATTGCTGCACAGTGAGTCAGCCTGCTGTATGAGTATATTGAACATACATCTTCATAGCACTTTCCCAGACTCTTAACTTGGACTTGGATCAGCATGTTCCACAGCTCCTCTAAATCTGCTCATGTACAGCTGACTTAGGCCAGCTCTGTCACAGTGTGAGTGAACTGGTGTTCTGATATTGTTACTGCTGTTAGCCAAAATCCCAATCAGATGAAGCATTTTTAATACCCCTTATCTCTGCCCACAAATTAGTCTAGCAGCTTGCTACTAAAAGTGGCTATACCCAGCTTACTGCTCGAAACGTTAGCAGTGCCACTGCTGCAGAAACAAGGCTAAATTTAACCCACTGTTCTACAAATATTTCTGGATAGGATGAAGTTTCAAGCTGATGTTTCATTTAAATATTGCAGAGGAAGCAAAGTTCACCAAGCTGTCATGTGTGAGCACAAGCAACAGAAAACGTCCTTCTGCTCCCCATCCACCCAGTCGGGTGCTATTTGGTGTGCTGTTGCTGATGCTCTCTGCAGGGATTTAGCAACACTGGGGGACAATCAGCCCCCACCAGTGCTGTGGCTGAGAGATGTGATGGTGGCAGGTTCTCATGCCTGATTGACACAAGCGTGACATTCCTGCCAGGGTGCCTTTCCGTGCTTGGGAAATGGTAACTGATATGAAGAGTCTCTGCGCACCCCAGAAGTGTGTGAGGCAAAGCCTGGAAGGTGGGAAGGGCTAGGGAGGGGATGAGTCCCTTGAAGGAGAGAGCAGACACGTGGAAACAGTGGGGATATGAGCATCCAGGTCGTGTAAAGTGTAGACGTATGTGAAAATAGCAGCAATGTATCTGAAGCAGGTGTTAGTACCACAGTGCCATGCAAGAGCACAGCCCAAAGACATGGGTGGACTTTGCAATCTGTTTGGCACTGTGGCCCATCAGAAGTGTGCTTCCCTCAGCTCCATTGATTTAAAGCCAGCTTAGGGCTGCTGACCTGAGCAGTGTTTAGGTATCCAAAATACTAGGTAAACATACAATAAAAACATCATTTAGAGGGAAAGCAGGACATGCTTTGGGTCAGACAAGGTTTGAAGGGTTAGAAAAGGAAATGTTGAAATGTAATTTCCTCTGGCTGCCCTTACATGTTGACACAGCTCCTTTGGGACGGTTCATCCTGCCTGAAGCTGTGCAGCCTAAAGGCTTGTCTGCCTTATAATGGAGGACTCTATTCTCTGACAGACCTCGGGGCCAGGAAGAGAGGAAAGTGCACATCACCAATAAACCCACTCACATTTGTGATATTGATCAGCTGCATATCATCTTGAATTTCGGGTGCACCCAGTGTGTATGGAACGAATCCCGTCATTCTTGGTGTCTATACGCTCAGTTATTTCTTATCAGGGAAATCACTGCATACATACATAACCTGTACTTGTTCCTCAGAAGATAAGATGTTATTGATAGCATTCTCTGAAGAACCTAGTTAGATTATTTTTAGACCAGATTTATAGTCACATAGATTTTATTATAGGTGCAAAAGTGTTACGTTCATGTAGCAGTTCTAGTTCACAGCTTTTGATGTTAAATGATGCAAAATATAGCATCATTATACAATAAAAAAGGAATATAAATACAACTTTATTTAATAATGAAATATATTAATCTCAATATTTCAAAGTAGATCATATTGTCCAGTGGAGTTAGGAGTAATCCTGACCAATGAGTTTCTGTTACATGCTCCTTCCTACCGTGGTGAAATAGAATGAGAGTTGAACAGTTTTTGGATTTTTACAAGTGTTTTTGTTTTTCTTTTATGCTTATTTGTCTGAGTTAAAAAGTATTACTTTTAATAAGTGTAACATTATTATTATTTCTAAAGCAACATGGACAAGCATCCTCAGGAAAGCATTGATGTCTGGTGCGTCGCCAATTGCGTGTAATGATTTGTTTTTGCAGCTTCATTCTGCTTGATGATTGCCAAGCAAGCTTTCAGCATTAATTATGTCTCTGACTGGGGTGTACACTATGGGCAAAACATAAACCCTTTACCTGTTAAGATAGCTATTAGGGCTCAGACTTCTTAGTTTTTGAGAGCTGGTAAAAGTTTCCTCTGAACTTTGATACTTTCTTTCTTAGGCGTTGAGGTTGTTCGCCAGTGCTTTGCCCCAGCCCTATGGGGGCCAGCTTTGGACTGGAGGTGTCTGACTGCCCCGAGGATGCTCTGCCACGGCTGAGGATTGAACGCTAAAAGGAAGCCGTCTAAAATCCTCATCTCACTGAGCTCCACAGCTTGGAAGGAGAGTTCTGTTTGGGGAAGTTGACTCACTGCAAAGAGATCATGGCTTCATCCCGACTGGTAGCAAGATCTAGAGACATTGCCAATGTCATGCAGCGACTTCAAGGTAAGTGACTGACTTGGGCTGGCGCTCTCTGCCATGCCCTTATAAATGGAGGTTCCTATTTTCTACTATACTGAACAGTCAGAACAGAATTTCTGAAGTTTAGTAACTTTTTTAAACTTATCTACTGGAAAGGACTTCTAGTATCTCTAAAGAGCTGTGGTTATATGAATTCTTTGGCATAGCATTAACAGTGGTGTTTAAAAGCAGTTGACATGAACCTGGCTCCATGGGACAGTATACTGAATTGAAGATTATGAGACTTTCGTTCTGTTTCTCCCATGTTACCTGATGTGTGTATCAGTTTTCTCATGGAAAAGAGAATAGAAATTATATCCATCCTTTTCTCCACTATGAAGTCAACTGGTAGATCTTTTATACTGATAAACTAATATTTATTATTTTAGCAATGAGAACAGTGCTTTATTATACTGTTAAGCATTGAAGAATTCATAGCTCAGTGAGCTTATTATTAGTCCTCAAGTTGATGACCTTTTAGATAACGCATCACAGGATGTCTTTGCAATATTCATTGAGTATTCATTATGGTTTTATGTTTCTATAATACAGCATTACTAAATAAATTTATCGTCTTTTTTTAGAAGTTATATATGTAACTGTTGCTGCTAAAAGCTTGCATTTGAAATGTTTTTTGTTCAAATGATGATTTTGACTCGAAACAAACTGTCAGTGCTGCTGTAGATTTCACTCCCATTAACTTTTGAACTTGATCATAAGTCCCTGGCCTTCTACCTTCCTCTACAGACCATTTTCCACTGACTTCAACAAAAGCTTATATGCACAGAACCTTTGATACCCCCTTCTGCATCCTCTGAATATGGAAGCTTAATCTGCTTGTGGCTTTTCCTTCCCTTTATTGTTTTTCAGTTCAGGATATCTGAACTTAGCTTCCCAGCCATCAGCTACAACTAGTACAAATGATACCCATGTAGCCTCAGTAGGTAAATGGAAGTCTGTCCTATTTAGACCTGCTACAGCATTTCATCAGTTCCAAAATGGTTCTGCTTGATTTTCCTCAGCCTTTTGTACATTCACTGTGTGTTCCCATGCTATTTTTATGTCTGCTAATTCTTGGGCCACAATCTCGCACAGTGGCTGTTCAAAGTGCCCACAAACATAGAGTGAGGAAATAGTTCATGCTCAGAGGATTTATAGTTTAAGCATTAGACTAAGACACTTCAGGTAGGTTTGAATGAGACTGTGCAAGGGCACAGTGAGGCAGCTTTGCCCACAGAACAGGCCGGGTCTTAGGACACTGTGTGTGTGTATCACAGGACACTATATATTTGTATGAGCTCATGTTCTTAGTAGGTACTCCAGAAAAAAAAATATTGAGAGACTTAAAGCAAGAAATGAAATAATTATGAAACTGAGACCTTCTGAGGAATATGAGGAAATGTGTGAGAGAAATGGCAGAAGTACTCAAAGGTTGTGGAGACGTATTGCAAAGGAAAACATCAGGGAGCTGAGCTGTGTTCAGGGAGGATTATCCAGGCTGGTACTCTGAAGCAATGTATAAGGAGGATGCTACAGGAAGTATTTACAGAGTGTGGGGACCATTAATGATCAGACTGTTGCATGCTAACTTCCTAAACGTCTATAAAGTCGTTGCTGACAAAAAGGCAGTTCTGTTTATTTGCATTTTGGGAGTTTTGACACTTTTTTTTCATTTTTATGTATTTTGCTCTGCTGAAATCTGATACATAGTTCAGTCTGCTCTAATGTTTTTATATTATTTTATTTTTGGAAATTAGGCAAAAATAGTTGCATGAATTCTGAAATGAAGACATTTTAAAAGAAAACATATGAACTAAATGGAGATTTGGCATCGCACATTAATTTGTAACTGGGTTCTTTGCTTCTCAGATGAAATAAGCTTAGCTTGGTATTGATGGGATCTAAGTTTTGCTGCAGATGCACTATTTCAATAAATCACCTGTGCCAAAGCTGGAGTGCTTGGAGCCTAAATCTTTTTTTAGTCTGTAGTTCTGCATTATGGATGAGCAGGCAGTCTGCACTGCGACTACCTAAGCCCTTGTGTATTAAGGTTGCTCTACCTTTCAGAAATTATACTCAGCTGAAATAGGAGTAGATGGGCATAGGAGCACAAAGATATTTCTTGGCATATTTGCATGGCAGAATCAATGCAGAGCTGGGTGCACAGCTCAAGGTGAGGGAATTGACAGAATTCAAGGTGTAATGGGAATGGCAATGGTTTGGGGTGCCAAGCAGCAGTTGTGCTTTACAACACCTGTTTTTGTACCTGGCTGTAAGCTGAGGCAGGAGAGTTCTTCTTGGGTGATACTGTTTAGACAGTGCTGCAAGATGTCAGTGCTGGAAATTTGTCAGCATTGAGAGGTAAAGCAAGCTGTGCTCCCTCCTCCACATTGTTCTCATATTTGCATCACAGGTTTCCAGTGAGAGTTTGTGGTGGGAGAGCATAGGAAATACGAGAAAAATGCCACTCTTCACTGGGATTCTCAACACCAGTTTTGAAATATCTTCTGTAACTACTTTTAGTGAATGCAATTATATATGCTCTCCTAAAATCTGCCAGAGAGCAACAAAGTTGATTCTGTGTTGGTTTGTTTGTTTGTTTGGGTTTTTAATATAAATATTTTCAGTCACTTCCTTTTTGGTAATTACAACGCTTGCAATACACTCTGTATATATATAGTGTTTTTGAATAACATTGCGTATCAGGGGCTCAGACCCTGAGGTCCCAGATCTACCTGGGACCGACAGCCATAAGGATGTGCAGTGTGCTGGGCTGTGGGTTTGTATGCAAGTGTACATAGAGATTGTCTTACCCCATGGGGCCCAGGCAAAGATGTATTGCAGGATTGCACTCAGAAGAATGGAGGATCTACTCCTTTAGTCTAGGCCAGGAAGGCCACAGGAGAGCGGTGAGCACTGAGGACAAGATTTACCATCTCTAACTTAATCATCCCTGTGATCCTAATAAAAATTGAGGCATGATGCTATTCGTTATAACTCAGTCTGAACTCGAGAGAGACATACCTCTCCCGGAGTGTGATCCCTTGTCACTTGAATTTTAATTAATAAGGGTATGTCTTTTCAGCAAAAAAAAAAAAAATTCTTCCGTTTATATTTTAATTCTGGAAATTTTATAACATATGTAATAGGCAAAGGCTGCAGAAAAAAGTGGCCTTACCACTTTAAATCCTCAAAAGTCATATGTTCCCTCTATCTCACTCTTTTGCTAGACACATGCCCTTAGCTGCGTGTAGGATATTTCCACTGGTTTCTTTCTGCTCGCTGCTTATCCTTCCCTCAGTGCTTGCTCAAAGGGGCCTTGCCCTGCTTGGTGCTCATGGGCTGCCAGGTCCGTCCTGCCTGGCTTAGGGGACTGAAAGGGTGTCCTGACAGCCACAGGAGCTAATGCAACCTAAGGCAGGTGTTTCAGAAGGGTGTAATTAATCTTCTGAAAGTGCCTCTCTCTCCTCATTGCTGCAGAGAGAGACAGGAGAGTACAGAGACAACACCTTATTTTTTTATTGCTTATTTAAGCATGTGGAACCCAATCTCATGCTACTACAAAATGAACTGATGACATCCTTCCATATAATTGCCTTTGCACAATTTATTCCTTGCTAGTTCTAGGTTTTGTACAGTACCTTATGCTTCCTAGTTGTTCATATCATAAAAGCACCCATAAAACCTGAGAACTGGTGTACACCATCAATATGTGTTACGTTCCTGGGACTGTCTTTTGGATTATTCTGGGAATTAAAGCCAGTTGGCACAAAAGCACTGCTCCTTAGCCCACAGGAAGTGCAAGTTTTATTGGCATTGTAACTGTACACTAAAGATTCTTAAAGCATTTTTGATAGCTACAAATATCAAAGCAAGGAGTGCTGGAAGACAAGCTAGTAAATCTCTTCTGAATTTGCAATCTCTGCCATCACGAAATGCAGTATTTTCCATTAGCATGCACTGTTTGTTACAGGCAAACTGCAGTCATGCTCACACTGTTCTGAAGAAAACAAAAGGGGAAAAAAAGAAATGTCCGATTTGTCCCACTCCTCAGGTCCTTGTTGTTCCTGTATGCTGACTTGCTCTTACTGGCTTGTAAGGTGATGTTTAACAGTCATTGTAGCATACTAGAACTGCAGGCTTTTCTAATTCCTGCTTTTCCGTCCCTCCATGTTTTTTCCTTTCAGTTTCTAATTTAGTACTCTGTGCTGCATGAAGACTTTTCTGAGTGTCATTGTGTTCCTTATTGGGTGGTCCATTTAGTCAAACAGGATGCTTTTTCCTTTCCCGTAATGGATTACCGAAACTTCAGTGTGCACTTCAGTCTAAACATACATGCCACCCAGATTAGTTTGCTGTGGTATAGCTGGTATTTTGAGACTGTTATCCATTTTAACCCCATGCAGTAAAACCAGTTCTAGAGTGTACAAAGTACAACAATTTAAACAATATAATGTTACAAGACAATAACTTTGTTGTCCTAAAAAAAACCTCTACAAATGATATAGAAGCCTAAAAAATTCTTTTCAATCTTCCATTTGTTCTGGATTGTACCACTGTGCTTTTTAGGCTCTTAAGCTCACTTTAGATTGTGGGTATTTTTGGGTTTTGTAAACTCACTGTAGAGACACTTCATGATGTAGGAAAAGCTAAGGTGGGAAAGCAAGCAGCATGGTCATACATGAAGACCCACTGTGCTGGAAAGGAGACATCATTCTGGTAACACTCATACACTCCAGTAAAGCTTCAATACAGGCAGCTCAAATTAGCTTCAAGCCCAGTGCTTATTTTATGTAAAATTACCTACAGCTGACTATCATCTGTAGTTTTATGCCTTCCTTACCTTAGCATCATTCACATAATGTTGTTGTGGGTTGGGTTTTCTTCTGTATTGTCCTTCCTTCCTTCCCCTCGTCCTTTCCCCCATAAGTTTTGGCTCTTCTTTTCCTTCCTTTTACAGCCTAGCATTCTTTTCCGTACCAGCAGCCATTAACTAAACAGTACATTTTTCTTCTGTTCAGCTAATAGGCACTTTGTTAATGTGTACCTTCATTGGTGTTTTCCTTTGTTCTTCCCTCTAAGTCAGCAGTTCCAAGAGCCACAGTTTAACATTAAACTAAGGTGATTTAATGGATACCTGCTGCTGAAAATACCTTGCTTCACTGCATGCACGTTCCAAACTTTGTTTTCACAAGTACTCTTCCTCTTCTTACCTTAGACCTGAACCAGCTGAGAATTGGTTTGTAGAAGCCAAGTGAGCTCCTGGGGAAAACGCAGTGTCTCCCTGTCAGTACCATTTACCATTTTATTGCTGGCAAAACCAAAGTGCAAGATCACGTATCTGAAAGGATATGATCAAAACATTTCACTAATAGTTCAAATGACTAAAGTATGAACTGAATTTAGGTATCATGTTATATTAGAATGTTTTGTCATATAGTTAGGCTGTTTTGACATATGGTGCAATAAGTATCTCAGTGGAAAAAACCATATGCTGCCTTTTTTTTTCTTTTTAACTCCAGTTAGCTTTCACTTTGTGTTCTCTTCAGTGAAAACACAGTCCTGGGGCAATATGTGAAATGCAGAATTTATTTTAGTGAGGCATGGTCCTATGTTTTTATTTTCAGGTGGTTTGTCATCATTAACAAACTCCAAGTTAGTGTTTAAAATATGTATTTTAGAAAAATTTTTAAAGTTAATATTGCCATCTCATTGCTTACACTTTTTCTACTGCTTTTGACTACAAAACTAACAATGTAAATCAACGTATTCCTACTTTTTTTTTTTCTTGCTTTCATTTTTGATGATCACAGTACAGTTTCAACAGGTTGGTAAACTAATCGGTGCTCCTCTTTCTACTTGGTTAGTCAACCAGGACACGAAGCACTAAAAATCACACAGGTGATATAAACTGCATATATATATTTGCATTTGAGTTGCTTTTTAAGAAAGAAAATCAACATATTTTTCCAATTTTCATCTGGGATAAAGTATATATTTAGGGCAGAAAATGGCTGACATGGTAGTGTCTCACACTGAGATTGCTTTCGTTTGGATGTGAAGAAACAGTTCAAAAACTGAAATTCTTCTCCTATGCTGCTATTAAAACACTGACAGGATTCCTTCCACAAAATGTAGGAGGCAAAATGCAAATTGTCCTTGGACAATTTTATAGACGGTGGTTAAAAATGCTGTGTCTTAAATATAGTGGGTATCCAAAACATGTCGGGCAAGTTGTGTTTTCCATGAACCTGTCTTCAGCAGCTCTGTGCTGCTCACTATGATTTGACAAGTTTGTGTGTAGGCATCCACGCTGCAGCTGTTTAATTCTGGTTTTGATAAAGAGTTATCTGAGGCTCAAAAACTGTTTTCCGTTAAGACTTTGTCTCAAAATAACATCTGCCATATTTGTTACTGGTGTGAAATGAGAGATATTTCAAGAAGTCTAAATAGGGACAATTGTGTGTCAGTTTTGATGGTTTAGTGAAGAGAAAGATTTTGAGAAGGAAAATATTGCAACTTTTATTTTTGAGAGTGCCCCCTCTATTCTAACAGGCTGCTAGACAGCTATTTTAGTAATAGCTTTGGGTTGGGGGTATCAGGAAGCAGAATATCTTCAAAATATTTTGATGACATGTTTTTTATGCGGGTCAGACAATTTATCAGTTTTCTGTTTTGGGATTTCCTATTTCTATTATGTATACTGCAGGCTTGAAAAATTAAACTTTATCTTCTCAGAGTTGTGCTGTAATACCTTCCTACAATATATTTCGGTACGTTACTAAATTTGAACATAGCTTAGTGTCATCACCATAAATAAACCTCCCTTCTGAAATGCCACATCTGTTGTTTTTTAATACTAGAAGAACTGAAAAATGCAGAAGGACAGGCCTCTTGTCCCTTGTTACTAATTAATAGGGATTAAAATAGTTTTGTAGAAGAGCTACTGCTGATCATGCTGCTATACGGGTGTAGAGACTTCTGTAACATAAAAGCAAAATATTTCAATGAGAAAGTTCTCCTTTTTGTACAGTTTTGCTGTAATCATGTTTTGCCCATTTGTAGAAATCAGAAGCTTCACCATCTTTATTCATCAGGATGATAATATACTTTAGAGAATATACTTGCAGGTAGAAAAAACACATAGATGAAAAATAACACCTAACAATTATTAGCAATTTATTCCATAGATTTTATTATAGAATGCCATTTTTATTTTGCACCTTAGACTTCATTTGCTTAAAAATATCCTAGTATCTGTCGCAAAGCTTCTCCTTGTGACTCATATCACTGAGTTCTAATTATAGACTCACACTGAGGTTTTTTAGTTGGCAGTTGTATGTATCCAAGTGAATCGTCTATTACTGGGTGCAAGAAAACAGGCTACTTGTTCTGTCTTTCATCCAAGATGAGAAAGAGCTTTATGAGGGAAGTGTCAACAACTTACTGAGAAACCAATAGTCTAGAAAGACAGAAAGAAAACGCAACAAAACCCCCATCTTTAGCTCCTTGGAGTTTATATCTCCATGGTAAACTTAAAAGACATATTTGAAAGATACTATTATATTTTACAAGTTATAACTGACTGCTTAATTGCACAGCTATTTTTAAAATTCAAATTCTGATTGCTACTCTTTTGGGGTGTAAGTTTTATTGTTCTCATTTGTTAGTAGACTTTAAACTGGGGCCGCTCCGTGTACATTGTGCTTTGAAGAAGGGGTGTAAAGAAACTGGGACTAACATTAAAAACTAGCCTTCATCCTGTACTTCAAAAGAGATCCTGATTATTTCAAGTTCTCAGTGATTATTTTAATTCAATATCAGAACTGTTAGGGAACTAGCAGAAAAGCAGCTTGATGTTTCAGGATAAGCAGCCTCCAGGTATGCCTGTAAGGAGGAGTAATGCTGTTACTACACAGGGAGGACAGTTCTTGGACTCCAGCTCAGCCCCTGCACAGCTTGGCCTGGGGGGCCAAGAGCTCATACCTTAACTGGCTCTCCCCTCTTTCTGATTTATCTGCCTTTCATGCTTTTCCTGCTGAAGGGTCATTGTTCTTAACAGAGATAATTTTGAATATCTTTTGGAGCTTCATTACATGGAACATAAATATTAACATATTAAGAGATGTCATATTTGAAGATTCTTTCACTGCAATTTCACTAGATTTTATGTAATTACTTTTCAGTATTTGTTACACAGTCTTTTATGCTTTTAAGAGGATTATGCCCTCCCTGATGTACATTGGTGTATGTGACTGTGGAGAATGTATGTAATCTCTTTGTAACACTGTTAGGCTTGTGGCACAACACTGCAAAACCTGTAAATCTCCAAGCTGAAGACTCTTGTATCCACCCAGATAAGAGATCTATAACATTTAATAACACCTTGTACCCACATAGCCACTGCTGCAGAACGAGAGTTGTGATTTAGTTTATCCAAATCACTGAGCTTCTTTAGCTATGCCAGTGTAATTCCGGGAAAATTCATCATCCCCTTCCTGAGATGCCAAAGGCCCGTACAAGTGCAGTAGAGTGTTTGCATGCTTTCTGCACCTCACTCTTAGAGGCCAGCTCATGTGTCTTGTCATAACTGCACAGCCTGTCCTGCCTCCGCCAGCGTCCTTGGGAGTCACCATTGGTGTGCCTGGGTGGGCACAGCTTCCTCACTGGACACTGTGGACTTTCTGTAAGTCTTTACTTAAGGTGCTATTGCGAGAAAGCCGCAGACCTTGTCAATGTAGCAGCTGTTCTGTAAAGACTTTATCTTAAGCTCATTGAAACAGAGGAAAAAAATCTTCTTTCCATAAGGTGAACGGACTGCAGAGACAACAGCGATTGTATGTGAAGAGTATTACTGTTAGCTTTCCGGTCTTGGAGCGGAAAAGAACCCAACTCTACAGACAAGATCACAGTATTCAAGATGGCTTGTGGCCAAACCAGTGTAGCAAAGCAAAATATTTATTTGCTTACAGTGACTTACATATTAAAAAAAAAAAAAAAAAGAAAAAAAAAAAAAGGAAAAATCCTACTTAGGAATGGAGCTTGTAGTCCTCAGACTTATCTGTTTTAAGAAATTATGGTCATTTGAAGTAAATTCACTTTTGGACTGTGCTTTCATTCTCCCAAGGAAATTAAAGTAAATTATTAGTACAGTTGAACCTATGTAAAGACATATCTCTCTTTTCTGTTGATTTTGGCCAGGGTTTCTATTTTATTGTTTCATTTGCCAAGACATCCCTAGGCTTTTCTAATTTTACATGGTGTAGCCATTCCCAGTTCTGAGGCTGCAAACTGATACTGGCTGATATACAAGACAAATAATACAGACGAATTTTCTCTTTTACTTGACTCCTGCAAAAAAACCCCCCACCTTCTTAGATCCACTTGGTAATCCAGAAACATGGTGTGGTTTTTCAGGAGAGAATCAAGAGCTAGCATCACCAGTTACAACAGTTACAAGTCAGTCATACCAGCCCAGTTGTTTTCTGCTGCGAGCTGAGTGCACCTTTTGCAGCCTGGACATTCCTATTCCGTTCACACACAGGTGAGCCTGATGTGCCTTGTTACAGTGAGGACAAGAAGTACCTTTTAATGGAAGTCACAAAGCTTTAGCTCCCATCCAAAAGAGGATAGAAGCTTTGGGAATGGACCCTTCACTCAAATTTGTAGCCCAGCTGGCATTTTTCCCTCATTGGAGTGTATTGTCACAGAAGCTCAGACTGTGCTGGTGAGGTGATTCTTAAATCAGCCAAAACTCACGTTTGCAGACAGGAGAGACAGACGTGGGGCTATCCAATGGTCAATCACAAGTCAGTGAAAAAAAAAAAGTGATCAAGTCACTGTGTTACCAGAGGTCTCCAGGCATAAAGGTTTGTTAGCAGATGTGAGTTGCAGTAATAAAACACTCTGGTTTTAGACTCATTAGACAGGACATAAGTCTAATTAACCTGGATTTCTGGCTGCTTTGCATTACTGAAGTTGTGCATTGCAGGAAGAATAAGATTTGAAAAGGCATTTGGGCACCTGCAGATAGATACTGCTATAAAAAGGCATGATGTGCATTTCTTAATACCTCTTTAGATGCCTTACTTCAACTTCAAAGACCTGATTGCTTTATGATCCAATCCATGAACAAACAAATAAAGTGGATTAAAAGTCTTCAATGAGGTTATACTGAGATTCTAATTAGCAGTGAAGAATTATAAATTTATTATTTGCAAATGTATTTAGTACCCTCAACATAGTATTTCTAAATCTAAATTCTCATTTATCAGCAGTTGTGAGCTAAAGTCAGTGGGCTACCCTGGAACTACTAATTTTGCTCTTTAGTGTTATGTCCATTAAATAAAAGTGAAGCCGTCTGAACACCTTCACATTTCTGAAATACGTATTCATCCTACTAAAACACTGTAGTCATTGAAAATTTTGTATTGATTGCTGCTTTTTCATTCAAATGAAATCTTTCTTGAATAAGAAGCCTTAAATCTTGCTGTAAGATTTTTGTTTTCTGCTTCCCAAAGAGGCAGGAACTCATTTTGATTTTTTTTTTTCTGTCTGACTGACTCTCAGGAGCAGAAAATCTGCTTCTTCTGCATTGCAATGTATTGTGGAAAGGAGTTTAGTTGTATAATCTGCTTTCTTGGTCTTGCTTTCCAGAATGGCCTTTTGTTTTGTCACTTTGGTGAGCTTGTACAAAGCCTCGTTGCATAATTCTTCTTCTTCCATAATCCTGAGCCTGCCTTTTCATTTGTGTGGTTAGTAAGAGAGCTGGAGGTGTGATCAGCTGCCAGAAGTGATTTGAATAAATGAAAGGAATCACGAAGAGTTAATTGTTGTGTTTATATCTGGTTTCTAAGAGACTAACAGTTCAGGCTTACTGTTTCTGTGTGTTTGTATTTGAGATCTTGGGCACATTTAAACCCTGGGGACACTTGTGTCTGCACAAAGAAAATTACACTTTGGATTTATCAGTAAGAAGTCATCAATTTTGAATAGGAAATTACATCCATTTATGAATGAGAATAAATATGGCTATGTTATTGTGCTAATTCTTAACTAGTCA
>WEIT01020499.1:91190-118091 GCA_013389985.1 Dryoscopus gambensis | reverse complement strand
AGTTCCCAATAGACACTTTAAATTAGCATGAAAAGCGAGATTATTATGGTTTTGGGTACTTTGATGATCTAAGCTCCCAAGACAATGAATCCCTCTTTCTCAAAGCTTTTTTTAAGATTCCCTCACTGCATAAAATACGTGATCTGTCTTCCCTTTCTTACCCTTCCCTTCAAACCACTTGAATTCAGAGTAGGCAGATTTTATGCTACAGATGCTAAAACAGTTAAAATGGATAAATTTTGGTATGTGGAACATATGGAAATTATAGTGAATCGTTGAAAAAATGTCCAGCCAGAGGATTATTTTGTGTATTACAAAGTTTTTTAAAGAATCATGACAAATATGCTACCGAGGATCTAAACCAGCTGACACTGGTAAGAATTTGACCCTTTTATAGTAAACCATCCTCCTGAGTTTAGGGTGCTGTACACCTGTTCAGTGCACTTGAAGGTTGTGCCCTTTAGTGACCCAACTTCATCAGGAAGATGCAGATTAGTTTTGATTTTTCCCAACCCGAAGCTGACTGTGTTAGCTTGGTGACTTAAAAAACATTTTTTTTTTAAAATTTTGAATAATTAATGTAGCACTTAAAAGGAGGTTGATCTTTTTGATGCCCAGCACTCACTTTGCTTAGAAGATCCCAGAAGGACGTACTAGAAGGGAAGCAGTGCAAAAGTGCAATGTCCCTTTCCTCTCCCACTCATCCTTGGCAAGGGGGTGCTGATCTCCTTAACCTAACTCAGAAGCCTAGATTACCCTCCCAGTTTCATGGTATCTTTCTGATCTAAGAGTATTTGAACTTTTTGTAAGGATTTTGGTCATTTGTTCAGTGTCTTTATTCTTTCTTACAGGATTTTCTTTGAAAGAAGGATTTCAAAAGCCTCTATTACTGTGGCAGTTTTCACCGGGGTTGATTCAATTTTTGCAATACTCCAGCCTTCAGCATCTGGTTTTCAAACTCTGTTGAATCAGGCTGAAAACACACATCTGAAGTGACTGTTTAGAAAAATAATTATTTTTTTTCCCAATGGTCTAGAGTGAAAAATATGCAAATATGAAAAAAACGAGCTCATTTGGAAGGCACTGAGCTTTAATGAATAACCATTTATGTAACAGCAAAATAAAGCAAATTAAAATTTGTTGTGAAGACAAGCTCTTTTTAAAAGAACAAATTAAATGAACATACTGAGAGTTAAATCAAGACACTGGAGGATTTAATAAGCCTGATCTCTGCATGAGGGGTGCTGAATAAAAGAGGAATCAAATAAGACCTTCACAGAATTGGCACAAAAGTATTTTTATTTCTAGCATAACACTATCCAGCCTAGTAACAACATACTGAGTTTGAAATCCTACTCTAGTACATCACTTGAGGTGAAACAGTGAGGAAAATGGATCTGTTGCCCATGAACCCTGCGCACAAATTTCCCCAGAAATGGCAGTTTCACTGGAGGGTTTGTTTGTTGATGCTGCATCTATATCTGGAAATTAGCATCAAACTGAATGTTTTTCTTCTCTACAAGCCTGGATGGTTTTAAAGGGGGAAAAACAGCAAGAAGAAAATACTGCAAATGTCTGCTTTGTTGGTTTGGGTTCTTTCTTTCTTTCTTTCCTTCTTTCTTTCCTTCTTTCTTTCCTTCTTTCTTTCCTTCTTTCTTTCTTTCTTTCTTTCTTTCTTTCTTTCTTTCTTTCTTTCTTTCTTTCTTTCTTTCTTTCTTTCTTTCTTTCTTCCTTTCTCAGTCCGAGCAATATAATTCCATAGTTAATGGAATTTATGGAGAACAGTTATACACCTTTATGACTCTAGATTTTATGTGAAAATTGTTATCTCTCCAGTATCTGGAATGCTAAATGTATTTATTTTGGCTAAATTTATGTAGATGTTGAGTTTTCTTGCATATAATGAAAACAAAGATGAATTCCAAATCCTTTTTTACTGCAGAAGCACAGCTAAAATTCCATTCTCAAAAGAATGCATCTTAGAGTAAATACAAGCGTGTACCAGCTAATGTGAACAGGGAGCTGAAGCAGATACCTCCTGAGGTCTCTTCTGGCTTCATCTTATTCTGTGGTGCTATGAAAGAGAGAACAGGAGATTTGTAGGCCAGCGCAAGGAAAAAATATCTGTATAGAAATTTTGGCAGAATTTCATATAATCAGGAAAAGAAGAAGGCAACTTCATGAAGTTCATGAGAGATATCAGTATTTTTGTCCAATTTAGATAATAAACAATAGGTATTTTGTTGTTTCATGCTATGGGAAATATTTGTGGATGAATACATTGAATGTTAATTTAAAAAAATTTAATTTGTGTTAACAATTCCAATATTTCTCTTGTGCTTATGTTTTTTCCTTTGTTACGTTATAAAAGATTGCCAAACAAATGTCAGACAATTAGTAACCACCCACCTAAGCTGAATGACACAAAAGACATTTATGTGATGCTGAATCATATTTTATGTTAGCAATAAGAAAACTTCTCACGAGCATTTGAGCCAGGGTAGTCAGGACTTTCCTTCAACTGTGGAAGTCTTCATTTTGGAAAAAGACCAAGGGGAAGTCTGCCCTAACTTGTTGTGAATTTTTTGCAGAATCTGGATGTGATACAATTCACTTGGCTCACAGACTCAAATCTCAAGTCTGCTAGTCCAGTAGATAGTCCTATTTTATATGAATAAATGAGATAAACTGGCAGAACTTCTGTGAACAGCAGTGCATTCTGTGCAGCCCTCTTTGAAAACCTCTGCTACCTGAGAGTAAGGAAGCACACCTTTCCACCTAAAACTTCATACTGGTTTTACACTGTGGTTAGCACTTCATCGTGGCACTCCCTAAATTGACTGCATTGCTAATTTTTCATTTTCTGTCTTTTAACAGCTGGAAACAGTGAAAGTGATGGCCAAGAAGCAGTGAGGAAAATAAAAGAAGAAACTTTGACTGGAAAAGGTACCATATTATATCTTTTCCTTTAAGAAACTCTTTTTCCTCTCTTTTTGCTGTCATCTCCTTTTATATGAGATCCCCTTGTGTATTGCTAAACTTTTTTTTTAAGTTTGGCATACTGGAACAGGTTTCCCAGAGCTGTTGTAGATGCCTCCTCCCTGGAAATGTTCAAGGCCATGTTGGATGGAGCTCTGAGCAAACTGGTCTAGTGGAAGCTGTCCCTGCCCATGGAGGTTTGGAACTAGATGCTCTTTAAGGTCCCTTCCAGCCCAAATGATTCTGTGATTCTATGAACTAAATTCCTGAAATAAATCTGACTCGGGGTAAAATGAATAAGATAATTTTTCAAAAATGTTTTCAGCCTTGTTTGACTTTAATGTTTGTCATTGCAAAAGGGCTGCCTGCAATTTACAGTCTGCCTGCATATGTGTATGGGCACAATGATTTAATTGTGAAAAATTCAGAATGCCAGTAATTTTTGCTAAGGGGAGTATGACAGCAGGTAAGAGTGTGTGCTCTTTTTCTTTTCTTGTTTTAGGAGGTAATAGGTTTTGAAAGATCAAGGCTGCTTGACTGGGTTGACACATGTTAAGAGCTTATAATACTTCATAAAGTAAAACCATTTTCTTAAATATAAATGGCCCTTTCATATCAAGCCTAAATTCGTACATTTTTGTGGGTTTTCTCTTATTTTCTTTGTCTGATGATCTATCATGTTTGTGGAGATATAAGGAGAGCACAGATTGATAAGTAAGAGAAAAACCACATTCCACACTGTCCGGTCTGTGATTGTAATTTGCAGTTTACGGTGGAGGTTAGTGCAGCTCATATCTTTGTCCCTGGGTTTCACTGGGTGTAGTTCCTAATAGTGTATGATGATTCATCCCTGCCACTTTGATGTATCATTTCTTGGCAAAATGATAGGGCAGTGTTGCTAGTCCAATCTCTTTAGGATCTTCATGGCTTCTTCTGAGATCTGCTTCTGTTTTTGTGCCTCTAATAATTACTGTTAGGATGATCAAAATACATGTTAATTATTGTGTTAAAAAACCCTTTCATTAAGATTTATCTTTTGACTTAAATAAATGTGCATCCACTATAGCCTCAGGATACATGTATGCTGGTTAAAAGCATCATAAATTAAGGCATAGTTAGAAGGATCATGAAAGGAAAAAGGTAATTATTACATCATTAAACTCTTTTGCTGGAAGTTTCTGTACAGAGACCAAAACCAGTTGGAATTAATTACATCACATGACTTGCATGAATAAACCAGGGCCTGTCTTATTTTCTCCCTTCTGCGTGATCACAGGCTTTTCTAGCACCCCAGTCTTTCTTGATTTTTCTAACTAAACTCAGTTGTAGCCCTCACTTATAAACTGTAAAGATTCATACGGCAGTTTGAGGAAGCCAAAAGTATATTTAAAGTTGACTGAAGTTGTTCCTCATTGTAATTATTTTGACTGAGGCTTTAGTAATCTCAGGCCCCAGTAGGTTTGGCCTAAAAATAAATTAGAAGAGTATTGCCTTTTCAGAATTTCTCACTGATTGAGGGAAATTTGTATTTACAAATGCAATGTCCTGTGCAAAAGACGTGTGCAGAACAGAGTCACTGCATAAAAACATTATTGGTTGTCTTGACCCCTTTCCCCTGCTTTTTCTTTGAGCATTTTTCATGGCCCATATGAAAACACGGCTTTACAGAAACCGTTCCCATTAGGAATATCAGACTCTTGAAGGAGAACTACTCAAAATAGTATTGTTGGGCAGCCAGTGTGGTCAAGGATTGGGACAGTATAGCTATTACGGACAAACAACATGAGTAGATGCCGTCAGTTTATTATCCAGATCCCAGATCTCTTAGAACAAAGAAAATCTCCTTGCTTTTTATCAGGTTAGACAGCAAAAGGGAGCAAAAGACCTTGTCCTCTCCTTGTTGCCTGGCTGAGCCATACATAGCACAAACATCCCTGGAGACAGCTCTTGAAAAATGCCAGGCTTATTGAATGCAAGTAATTACAATGTTTTTAAGGCACTATCATCCTTCTCTGTCTTGGCCCACTCTCTGTCTGGGGCTCTGTCTGATATCTAAGGGTAAGTAGTTTTACTTAACATAATCTGTACTTACTTCTGGGACAAGGGAGATTCAAAGCATATACATAAGTAATTCCTATGAAGCAGCTGATGAGCAATAATGTGCTAACAGTTGCAGAGGAGGATAAAGTGTAGTAATGAAAAGGCTATGTGTGCAGGTGATGGGATTTTTTTTTGTAAAAGCATGGCAAGACATGAAAAAAGGTTGGACAAAACTTCTGAATACAGGGAGGTAGGAAGCCTGGTTTCCCATGCTGGAGGCATGGAAAGCAGAGCCAATGCCAAAAGAGAGTAGAGTACTGGAGAGGAAAGCAGTTGCAGCCATTTGCCTGCAAAGCAGCAATGAACTCAGAAAATCTGAGCAATGTATCCCTTCACACTTCACCTCTTCCTTCCACCCATCTTCTCCCCTGGTGCTACATCAGAAAACTCCTTGGTTCCTCTCCCTGCTGATTCCCTTCTGATTCCCTGCTGATTCCAGACAGTTTAAATCCTTGGGTTTAGGTCTCTGTTCTGAGTAACTTATTGCAAAATGTAAAGAGGGAGGACGTACACGGGCAGTTGAGTGGAAGTTAATAAGCTACAAGTCCTTGGGGCATGATAGACCCAGCTAGCTTAACCATCAGAATCTCCTCCATGATAAAGAAAGCACAGCCCTTAGATATCCAGGACAGGCCAGAAGTAGTGCTGCATTGTCATTAAAATCCTCACATGGGCACTATTTCCAAAAGACCAAGGGCAACAGATTGCTACACCCTGAATCGTAAAGCTGGGAGAAGCCAGGATGATGTGGACGTTTATCTTGCTTCCATTTGTTAAATTGGGAACTTGTGTTGTTAATAGTAGCAATTATATGGCTGGGAAAATCATTGATGGCTCGGGATTACCACGGAGATATTCTAATTGGATAAGTCTGTAATTTGCACGTAGGGTGTGTCTGTGTTAGTGTGTTCCTTAGTTAGGTCAGGAGGGTGCTTTTCAGGCAACCCTGAGCTGTTGGCTGCTTGCTGAGCACAGGTTCACATCAGGAAGGGCACTGCAGTCCTGGCCTGGATTCCCTTTGGACAGGACTAGCCTGGGAGGTGAGTTGCAGCAGTAACAGGGCCTTAGTGCATGGGACCGAACTTAAGGGTTTATCTGAACTAAGCCTTCCATAGACCTGCAGCAGTGCCTACGTCAGGTGCCCAGCACAAAATGAGCTCCAGAAATGGACTTCTATTGATCCAAACTGCTTGTTAATGTAGCTATAATCGTAGTTACCTGTTGTGAAAAAACTTCACTGAGTTGCAGAAATGGGAGGTTTCTGTGATAAACTCAACTCTCAATGATACTGGAAAAGAATCTTTCCATTTATATAACAGAGTTGTATCTTCTGACTCAGTTATCCTTGGCTTATGTCTCTGCAAATGAAAGCTGGATTTAGCCCGATGATTACAAATATACAAATGTTGGAAACTCATATATAAACATGAATGAAAGCTTCGTTCATTCCAACATAGGTTCATGAATGCCAGTGGAATCAGCAATTAGCAAAACTTCATGCATAAGTATCATGTAGCACAGTATCAAGGGAAGGCTCTCACAACTGGAGTGTAGGATCTGGAGTTGCAACTAGAGTCAAAGAAGAAAAAAATTAAAAGTTAGTGAGAAAAGAGGGTGTAAAAGTCATTATAAACATAGACATCTTCAAAAGGAGAAGCCTGTGTTTAATCTCACCCAACATTTTTGCGGCAATTCAAATAAAACCACAATTATAAAACTACGAGCTAAATTCACAGCATTCATGAGAGTTCCATTTGAAGTCAGGTGAGAAAAGAAGAAGAGACTTTCTCCCTCAGAGTCAGAGGAATGCAGAGGTTAGCACAGTAGCACCCAAATGGTGTCATTTACAGTCTGACCCACATCAAGACAGCGTGGGCCAAGTAGTAGGATGAATTGTCCTAAAAGCAATTTGCATGCATTTAACAAGCCTGGCTTTTTCCCAGAGCTTTTTCTAGAGATGTTTATGCTACATGTGGCTCAGCCAGGGAATAAGGAAATGACAAGGTCTCTTGCTTCCTATTGCAGTATAACCTGCTAATAAACAAGGAATTTTTCCTTGTTATTAGAGATCTGAGATTGAAGAATTGTCGTGCAAGAAGAAGGGCTAATATAGCCGATATGTACCACATGTAATTACAGAATAACTCGTGGATGGTTTCCCCACCAATGCTTGCTCTATGTCAGGCATCATTTTTAACAGAACAGTTCACCTTTTACTGCTCTGTACCAGACAGTTTGTTGTTAGCTTTCCCTGCAGGCTAGAGGAAGTCAGCTGCTGAGTTCCCAAATTCACAAACTTTTAAATTTGGTGGTGGTATTCCCAGCATGTGAGCTAGATTTGTGTTCAGCAGAGTTCAGTTCAGCAAAGACTGATGCCTTGTTAATATGTGCAGAAGTGTCTGCCAGGACTTCTTTCATATGGCATGTCAAAGATGTCATCATGGAAGTGGTCATCTAACCAGTCAAAAATTGTGGAAAATATTTATAGTTGAGACATACCTTCTACAAGTGTGCATAAGCATGAGTTTATGCTTTCTTGTGTCACATTTGTTTTTTGTGATGTAGTTTTAAGTTGTAAAAGCGTAACATCCTGGGCTTGTGGCTAGACCTAATGTGGCTACTCCTTTCTCTACCACTGCTGATGCTGAAAGACCTGTAGGATTGGTTTAAAGAGCTTCCTGGCAGGAACAGTGCAGTTTCCCTCTACATGGTTTCTTTTCTCATGCTGGTGCATTATCTCCAGTACTTGGCTTTGGCGGGTCAATGACTGCCCTCAGAGCTGTACAGCTGAACACCAGGCTTATGAAGACATCTTGAAAGACACGGTGTTGATATGAATAGGAGTAGAGAAGTCTCAGTCTGACATTGTGCCACTTTGCAGGACCCTGTGCGCAGCTTCACAGTTGTCCTGCTTTGTCACTTGATGACAGGTATAAGAACCGTGCCAAAACATTAAGATTTCTTTTCCTTCCATAACCTCATCTGAGGTTGTATCAGGTATATTCAAGCCATATGAAAATATCTGAATCTTGAAAAATACTGGATATGTTAATCTAAGTTTGTGACTGGATCCTCCCCATGCACAAGGGATGGAAGACTCCTTTCTGGAGTACAAGAAAGTAATGCATGGGCTAATACTTTTTCTCTGTGCTCACAGCACTTATGTCCCTTATCCAGTAAAGCTGGTGACTTTTTGCTTCATATTAAGCAGGGAAGATTTTAATCCACGGAAAGGTGTCTCCAGAGCCCTCTGATAAAATCACATGGGTGAAAAGTTTTCAAGTCAATTGTCCTGCCTTTTTTATTGTTTTACATAATTCTTTGATGCAAAACCATGGGTAAATTCATTAAGCCTGTTTGCTTATGTCTTTTCTTGTTCTCCGTTTGACTTCCAGTGTAACATGATGCAAGTTTTTTCCCCCTCAATTCTTACAGGTATTTAAAACAATAGAGAACCCCCTATTTTCTGGGTTTCTTAAAATACTTTAGAAATTGAGTTGACATGTTAACAGTGTGGCAAATAAGGAATTAAGAGCAATATGAATATGGTTCGTATAGATGAAGATGAATTGCATATCTGGATAGTGAGATGGAGATAAAGTCTTTCAAATGTGAAATGTATTCATAATACAGGCACAAGCTCTGCCTGTTGGTTTCCTGAATTCCCATTTCCATTGGAAATGTGAAACACATTTCATTAACAGGCTCTGCCACTCGGAAACATGATTTTCTCTTATTTAAATTATCTCTAATTGAAACTTAGAGACAAAGAAGTGCACAGGTGTAGCTGTAGGCAGAATAACAAAGTCCCATCAGATGTCTTGAAATGATTTTCTGACTCTAAATCACCAAAGCTTTGTGTGACTAATGGCACCAAAGCTCTGAGGTTAGGATTTTGCTGATTGTGCTGCCCTATAGAAGGCAATCTGGAGAAAGGGAATTTCAAATTAAAATTACCTCTTCAAGGCTGAAAAAAGCTCCCATTTCAGACTTTTACAGGATTTTGATCCTCTTGTATGTACTTGTAGAGTCATGATGTTGTGCAGTGGCTGAATAAAGGTGCTCCTGGGTTTGTCATCTCCTTTAATATGCCCTTAGTTTTTCCATCTCGAGCAGTAGTTGCAGGCAGGTCGTGTGAGCTATTTCCAGACCTTGTCTGTTTTCAAGAAAATTGCCAGCATATACTGAAAGACAAAAGCCAAGAAAAAAGCAATTTGTTTTCTCTCTGGAATGCTTACATATTTCTCTTCCAAGAACTACATTATATAGATGTAGCTTCTGTGGGTTGCATGTAGGGCTTTAGATGTTAATTGGCGTATAACAAGTAGAATATCTCTTGTGGAAATGCCATTGGCTTCTGTGTTGGGGATCCAGCTGCCAAGAGCATGGAGGACTTGTGGGCTGAAGTAAATGTGGAATAATCAGAGCCTGCATGCTGTGTGAGCAACCTCCCAGGTACGAGCTGTACATCAAACAACAGATGCTGGTCAGCCTGAGTGTGTGGGCAGTGCCAGTCTTTCCTTGTCAGCTCCATCCTTGCAGCAGGATGGCAAAGCTCTAGGGGAAGCACAGCTAGAAAGGAGTCTCTGCTCCTCCAAAGGACCAACACTGGTGTGCCCATGCTTAATTTGTGCTTCAAGGACTATTTTTCAATGGCAAAAAATTGAAGCTCTGAATAGATGTCTCATTCTTAAATGAGTTATGAGCCAGGCTCTCCCCAGCAGTGCCCAGTGTAGAGGACCAGAGGCAATGGGCACAATCTAAAATACAAGAAATTCGTTTAAAAATAGGAAAACTCTTTTATTTTTTTTAGCGTAAGAGCTTTTGGGTATTGGCACAGATTGCCCACAGAGGTTGTAGGTTCTCCATCTTGACAGATATTCAAAAGCCATCTGAACACACTCCTGGGCAACCACCTCCAGGTGGCCCAGTATGAGCAAGGACAATCTCCTTCCAGCCTCAGCCACCGTGTATCTCTATAAGTCTAGCAAATTTTAGCTGCCAGACCCACACAAAACCCTGTCTGGTTTGTGTGTCCAGACATGAGTACGGGTGCTGTAACATACACAGATTCCAGGGTTTCAGGGCCTTCCAGAAACTATATCAGTGTTCATACAGTGCCAATATTAAGACTCCTGCGTGCATTTAGTGATAAGAATACCAATAATTTGACCATCCTGCAGTCTTAGGAAGCAGGTGTTTGAAAAGGACTTCGTAACAGTGTAAAAACCACATCTGTGCAAATGAAAAAAAACGTTCCATGGAAACAAAGGGAAGGAGTGTAGGAACACTGATGTTTACAGTAAGAATGACTCCGAAGCAGCTTCCCTTCTTTGTTTTTTTGGTGTTTAGGTTTTTGGTTTGTTTTATTGTTGTTGTTTTTGTTGTTGTTATTGTTTGTGTGGGGTTTTTTTGTTTAGATGCTTTTTGTGTGTTTTGTTTAGTTTTTTTTGTTCCTGGTTTTTGTTTTGCTTTAGTTTTTTTTTCTGTGCAGGGCATAGATTAGTCTATTTTATTTTGAGACTTAAGTTTTAAAATCTAAGTTTCCAATTAAATGTGTCCAAGATTACATGGTGCATGTCATCTCTGCCACATTTTCACCATCTGACTCTAAATTATCATGCTCATGTACACTTCAAAACCCTCCTGAGCCTATTTAAAGTCTTGCGGGCAGTCTGTAATGCCAGTATTTTTTGATAGTCTTTTCTGATACTTGCTGCTAGAAAATCTTGCTTGTAAGAAGAAAAAGAAATATTCCTAAAGAGATTTATAGGCACTTCAATTAAGCAGAACATCTAACATGAGACTCATTACATGCCTGATAATCATGTCTCAGTTTGGATTCCTCTTCCTTTGTTGAGGCACTGTTTCTGGACAAGGTGATGTGAGCTGTTACCACCACCTGATTAATTTCCCCATGATAATGTTCAGCTGTGTTTCATTCCATATTTAATTTTAACATTATGTCTACCACTGACTTGTCTTACCAAGATTACTGTTGACTTCAGGCTGCTTGGCAGGAGTGGCTCTTCACAACTGATGTAAGTCAAGGAGACAAAATAAATCAAATCATCTTTCCAACATTTACTTTGACCTAGTTGAAAAATAATCCTTGCCAATGTTTTACCTCTCAAGCATGAAAAAAGTGTGGGCCTGTGGTGGGAGGGAGATCTCCATGGCTCTGGGCAAGATTTGCTGTTGTTCTATGTTTCCTCTCATTTTACTCCAATCTCACTTATGCTCACACACTTGCACTTTTTTTAAAAGTAATTTACAGCAACTAAGGTTCCTGGAACATGGATCTCACTTAAATGATACAGTGTCTGTACTTCTATCTCTTTAAGAATTTGATGGCATATGAGAGGGACAATAAAAGGAAGGAAAAACATTATAAGGAAAAAGCAATTTCTCCTTTTCAAAACTTTGTCATGGGAGTCAGGGGCTTCTGAACTGAAGGTTTGTAACAAGTTAATTTTCCAACCTAAAATATTGCAGGCTTTCTCCTAGCTTATATTTAACACTTGAAAGTCAGTCCATGCAAAAATCTCATGGCTCTGATTGGAACCATTTTTTGTGAAGACAGAATTTTTCCAAGAGATATGTCTGTTTGAATGGGAGTGTTCACTGGCAAAAAAGAGTCAGAAACACCTTTACATTCATATCTACAAAGTAGCACTGAGAGAGTGCAGAATCTCTGTAGAAGGGATTAACTTGAAAAGTGGCAGCTTGTGTTCAGCCCGATCCAGATCAAAGGCTTTTCATCCCAACCGTGTTTCTTATGTCCCAGACTACTGTACTATAAAAGACAATCTTTGTTTTAGAAACTAGACTTTAAAATCTTCTTGAATTAATAAACTTCTGCTTATCAATGCTTTGTGTTGATTTGAAAATGCACACTGTAAATGATTTGGGGTTTTTAACAAGAACATTTTGCAAAAATTTGTTTAAAAAAAGATTTTGTTTAAAAATTGCCACAAAATGGAAATATCCTATGGACAACACTTCTTTTGTGTCAGTAGGAACCCTCTTTCCGTCAGACTATTTGTTTTGGGGGTTTTTTTCCCTTTGAGCTGATACAAAAATTAATTGTTCTGTCCCTGGCTAAGTGAAGTCTTCAAACGGGATTTCCTTCAAGACTTTGTTTCTGAAAGTAGAAAACAAAGCGCATCTCCAGTGCCATGAAGGCCTTATACTTTGAAGCCATCGGCTACAGATGATAGAAGGAGATGTCAAAAAATGTGCTTATTTGGGAGAGAATAAGGCTGATATACTGATCAGTTCTCCTGAGAATCTTAGGTTCTTCCTCCAGTTAGGATGATCTCAAGTGGCTGGGTAAAGACTGCTATATTAAAAGATATATGAAACAATTTTTTTACTCTGGAATCATAATCCTGTAGTTACCTTGACAACAACCAGTGATATATATTTTGTTTGCCTCTCCAGATGCCCTTTCAGTCAGTCCTACAGACAGAAGACAGAATATTGTTCGTTTGTTTGTTTGTTTGTTTTTAATTTGCTTGAGTCATACCCCTAGAAACATGCTAGTCAGAAAGCAGTACCCATTTCTGTGTTTCCACCCAGCAGGAAAAATAGTATGTTTGCCTTTGCTTGCAAAAGAGAACAATTTGTTGCAGTGTTCCCACATCCAACTAACTTTTTCTTCATCTCAGTGCAGTCAAAAGTAGAGCATTTAGGCCCAGTTTGCATTTATTTGTGAGCATTGGGCCCCAGGGTGCTGGCAGTGTATTTATCTACGGAGCTGGGCAGACCATCGTGGCTGCAGCAGCTTTGGGGGGCTGACAAGCTGAGCTGAGAGGTCCTTCACCCCCTTTGAGCTCTGATGTCTGCCTCTGTCTCCTTGTGGGCAGGCTGTCCAGGCAGCAGTCTGGGGCAGAGCCCAGTGTCTCAGCCTTGTGCAGTGGATGCTCAGTCTTTAGGGGAGTCTGAGATACAGATCTTAGTAATTTTTTTTATTTAGATGACAAAGAACCCATTCGGTGATGTAAATTGCTGTCACCAAAGGTAATTTCGTGAGGGTAGTCCAGAAATACTGTTCCTAGGCTGTGTAAAAATTTAGCACCTATATCCTTAGTCTCTTAAATGTAATTTTACCTTATTTTCTGAAGATAATGTGTTAAAATAAAGCCATTCTTTTGTGCTTCCAAAGTGTTTCCATGGGGGTTATTTTTCATAAGCTGGATGCAAAATGGCTAATCTTTCAATTCAGTTAGAAAAGTGCTTACCTGCCAGCCCCAATTTTAGGGATATTTAAGGCAGCAAAATGAGGACAGAACAGGGCAATTAATTAATTCCCTTCAGCCTACAGTAAGAAGCACGTGCTCTGGGGAGTTTGGGTCCCGTGCAGCATGGTGACTCATGGGGGACAGTTGTGTAAAGAGTGGGTGGGGGCTGAAAGGAAACAGTGTTTGTGGGTCCCTGCTTCAGTCTGTTCTCTGCAGCTTGGTGGGGAATGGACCTAGGTGGTGGTTTCCCTGCTGCCGGGCTTCATGGACCCTTTCCACAAGCTGCCATTGCAGCAACCTTTTAAAATATGGTGATTTAAATAGTGATGTTTTCCCTTCAGTTCCTTTTTAGCACCAGGTGAGATTATATGTCACTGATGATGTAAAGGCTATTCAGCCTCAGAGGGATGGTATTAATTTAAGCTACCAGCACTAAATTATTCTTTAACTTGAAAAATAGATTTCTTTTTACTGACCCTTTTTATTTTTAAAACAATTTTTAAAACAATTTCTTTTTTTTGCAGATTCATTTCAGATTTTGCAGATTCATTTCAGATAATATTTTTTTTATATAGCTTAGTCTTTGTGTTAAATAAAAATTGGCCTTTTACTGCAATGGATGCTATAAAAAGTAGTATGTACCAATGTGTTCAAAGAGCAACAAATCAGACAGGTAAAATGAAAGAAAAAGAGTGAAAAAGGAAAACAGATAACAGAATGATAGGAGGAAAAAAAATCACAGCATGAATTCCACATTTCATGTTTCATTTTCTTTTCGAATGGTCATATTTTTTAATGGAGTTTTAAATTTAATGCAGAATAGACAGTTAAGACACTAACATGCATGTTAATAAGGCCAACAAAATGGAGAGATACTAAAGGCTGAGAGGAAAGAGAGACTAAGGGAAAAAACAGCACAAGGAGTAGACAAGGATGAAGAAACATATGAAGACAGAGAGAAAGAAGAACCTGGAAAGAGGTTACTGCCACATAAATTTGCAGGAGCATAAGATCATATCCAGAAAATATTATGTGCACGGGCTGACTGTTTGTTTAGTCTTTATTCTAAGCAGACTTCTGAGTAGATGAGTCCCTGAGTAAGGAACTGGAGTCATTCCATAGTTCAGGATCTGGTTGTTGGAAGTTGCATTTATTATGCTAAGATGTTGGAGAAACTCTCAGAGAGTCATGTCCTGGTCAACAGTGACACAGGTTTCACAGCCGTACCTGCTTACAAGGATGAGCTGTGCTAGGACAGTGCACATAAGGCTTGTTTAACCCCTCGGGCAGTATGTGTGAGGGTACAAGCTTTATTCTAGCCCTCAGCTTGCATATTCCATCCGAATGCTCCATCAAGGAAAATTGCATATTTTCCTGTCCATTCTGTATACTTACTTTCCTTGTCTTCTCTGAAGAGCTTCCAAAGTGTTCAGCATTCCTGGCACCATTGTATTTCCATGTCTATCTCTGTCACTCTTTTCCCTTTCTCTTTGCTTCACTCCTCTCCTTTCCTTACTCTCGCTCTCCTTTTTCATCTCTCTTTAAGAAAAAATTCTATAGAATGGAAAATACAGCTTTGTAACACATATCTTGCTGTTTCATAATATGTTTAAGATGGTATTTGTGTACTCATAGGAGTTGCTTTGCATTCTGTGGTTTGCATACTGCAAGCCAGCAGTAAATATCAATGGGAACAACCTGTAGTTTTATTGTGCTTTTTCTTTTTCAATTTTAAAAATAATCCCAGGTTAATGGTGCTTGTACAGTCAGAAAAGCTGCACATTTTTAAATGGAACAGTGTGATTTGCTCTTCTCCATATTTCATCCATTATGCCAAGTTTTTTAAATTTCTCTTTAGCTAGCTTATGAGATGGAGACATAAACCTACTGCCCAACCAGGAAAAACAAGCTCCTTTATTGATTTTATGTAGGATTGGAAGAGTACACATGAATGATATGGATTGCGTGATATCTTTTCTCTGGCAACTATTCTGTTAAATTAGTTTCAAAGCTGTCAAACTAAAAAACACGAAGTAAGAGTGACATGTTATGTCCAGTGGGTGTTTTTGTCCTAGGAAGAGGTATCATGCTGGCCTTGGGAAAAGCCTGAAAGATAACTTCCATTATTATACAACTGAGAAGCCGAAAAGAGTTATTGAATCATTAAGCTAATTTTCTCTAAAGGGCATGTAATAACTATTGATGGGTTTTCCTCTCTTCCTGTGTTCCTGCCCTCTTCATCTCAATGTCTCCCTGGCATCTCCATTCCCACTGAACCATCCCTCTGTCCTTTTCCCAAACCTTCCTTCTCAAGCCCTGTATGTGTTTCTAAATATTTCTGGCTTCTTTTTTTTTATATCTCAGAACTGCAAATTCTGAGTTTGACTGCCAAAGGCAAGGCAGAAATAGGTATCAGTGGGCAGACACAGAAATTTAAAGGCAGGAACTTAACCTCTACTTATCCATCTATATATTTTAATTACTGGCCCCAACCAGTTCCTTGTCAGAGTGGCTCTCTTTGCCTTTGACACAGGAGCTTTTTGGTCATCCCTTGCACAGATAATCTCAAACATTGTCTCCTTCTCTAGATTAGCAAGGAAAGCCCCTGAGTTATGCTACAAGGAAGGGTATCCAAAGTCTTCATCCATGGTGTGGAGACACAGAGCTTCCCCCTGCTACCTAGGGACTGGAGGCTCACACTGCTCAAGGTGTTTTGTACAATAGAGGCTGAGAGGTCATTACAGATCACCACTACTGAGGTTAGAAGCCCTGTTCATTCTTCCCCCTCTCTTTTGTGGCAGGTGCATTTGAAGTGCTTCTATTGGTGGCATATATTGACCCAATTCTCAAGCATTATTAAAACCTGAGAAGCTCTTTTAGTGGTTTTGTTCTCATTCTGGACATGAACAACAAGCAGGTAGAAACCTGTGAAACCACATTGGAGCTTTAGGAAGACAGAATGAGAAAAAACCCCTTAACGTTACTTTCCCTTTCTTGACTTCTTTTTCTTTTAACTTGGCCTGTATACTTCCCTGCTAGGGGCCAAGTAACTCCTTAACAAATGAATATTAAAGGAAAACAGATATAATAGTATGGTCAGAAAAGAACTTGTCATTTATGCAGAACTAAGAGGAAATGTCAAGCTTTCTGTATCTAACAGTTTGTATGATTACATTCAATAAACATGACCCACAAAGCTACTTGATTGTTGCATCTAGATATTTCTAACCCTTGTGGGGGGAGTATTATAGCCTTCTAAATAACGGGGTTTAGGGCTGTAATTCCATCTCTTCTTGAAAACAATGGTAAACTTACAATTGACTTGAACGCGATCAGGGATTCTACCTCATTGTTTCAAACATTACAAGTATTTCTGTTTAGGGTACTGGCTTAATTAGAAGCTTACCTCAGATTTATCGGGGAAGTGACAATTCCAGCAATTCATCTGGACAGTTACTCAGAGGTACTTCAGGAAGGCCAGAATTTTGATCCTAAATTTTGGCCATAAATTTGTGCTGGGAGGCGAGTCTCATGGCTCTTCAAGTCTGAATCATAATAAGTGTGCAGGCAGCTGCTATTCCCACCCATGTACGCATTCACTACTAAAAGACCCACAAACTAAATTTCTCTATTTCTTCAGTCAGTAAAAACTGTAATTCAGCTACATATTTTAAAATGCGTGCCTTGTAGTATTTTTGTTTCCAATGAATTTACAGTTAATTGCAAGGATTTTTTGAAGGCTTCTAAACCCTTATTTAGCCTGTATAGCACTGAATAGTGGTGTGATTTCTCTATATGCCAGAGTTCATATATGCTAATCAGTCTGACTACTTAGAAAACACTGCATAGCACTGGACTAATTTGCAGGGAGAGTAGCCTATAAAGGTTGGCTATTATCTGGTTTCAGTCACCTTTTGTCTACACCATTTGTCTGACAAACAGCTGGATCCTTGTGCATTCCCAACAGCTTGCAGTTCCAGTGCAATGAGGCTGAACCAGGCTTTTCTGTATTAAAGATGAAATGAAGCCAAAAATACTCTCTGTAACTGCTGTTTTCTTTTATTCATGGTAGTTACAGGCAACAGATCAAAGCTCTTAGTTGTGCTATACGATACACCCCTCCCCCCCATACACACACAGTTGCAGGCACTTTGCAGTCCCTCCTTTAATGAGCTTCTTATTCTGAAGAGGTCACACTCATCCAGAATATTGTTTATTTTTCTCTGCTCAGGAGCAACACCTTGCACGTATCTGTAATCATTCCCCTGTTAAGTGTTGTCTAATTGCGCACTTTTGCTCCATCTTTCAGGAAGTTCCTAATGATCCTCCCAAGCCTCTGTTAAGCTAAATATTTCTGTGTTGTCAGCAACTTTCACCACCTGTCTATTCAGTTTGCTTTACAAAAAATTCCTAACACCTGGCACCTAGCACTTGTTTGGGTATGAAGCAAATTGTAGTAAGCTGAAGCTTAGTTGATGGACAAGCTGTTAACCCAATGGTGCTTCTGCAATTTGCATATTTAAAAGGTACTGAAGCACAGGAATTTCCTTTTCATTCCTGCTTGTAGCACTGAGGGGTGGCCAGGGGGAGGCTCTGGGCCCTGTCCTGGGCCCAGGCCAGGCCCCCTCCCAGCATGGCAGCACTGGCAAAAAGCCACTGGGGAAAAGACCTCCCGGCTCCACATGTAGCCAGGATCAGCCTTAAACAACAGCGCAGCCAAGACCGAGTGGCCAAGATAGACCTGAAGCTGCCACGGCCCCGCGTGGAGCCAGCAGGGGCCGCGGAGCCTCCCTGCAGCCAGCACAGCTCGTGCCAAACCAAAGAAAGACATCATGCAGCTGGCAGCATAAAGAGAGTGAGGCTTTCTCCAATGTAAAGCCCAAACAAGATCAACTCCTTAACATGGTGACTCCAAGGTCAGAAAGAGGGGAAATTTGAGATCATGTGAGACGAAGCCAAGATGGTGCCGGAAAAGAGGGCGGAGGCGCTTCCGGCCCCAGAGCTTAAAATTCTCCTTGCAAGAGGTGGTGAGGACTGTATTATTACAGACTGTTTTCTCTATAATTCATATAAGTACATGGGGGGATGGAAAATTTACTCGTGGCCTGTGAAGATAAGAGAATGCCTATGCCAAGCTACCTTGATGTTGTGAAAGGCTCTTAGCGATTCTGAAGAAGAGAGCCTTTGTTTTCAGGCTAGAATAACTCATCCTTAAAAGGCTAAACACTATGTTATGGCCCATGACTGGCAGTGTGAGAAGACTGTAAGATTTCATGGGAGAGATATTTTTTCACTTCAGCAGATTGTTTCCGGGCGGACTGCTGAGTTGTGAAGAATCCCATGGCACAGCAGAAGAAACTCTTCTCCTTAAGCCTAAAAAAGACTCAAGAAATGCAGCACTGACCAAACCCCATGTTTTGTTTTCCCTTGCTCGGGTTGGTGGAAAGGAGGGAGGTACTGGAAGAGAGGGGTTGTTCTGGGAGTTTGCTTTAATTTCTTATTATTTCTTTTTATTTTTAATTCTGTTAGTAATAAATCCTCTTTGTATTATAACTGCTTAAGGGTGGACCTGTTTTGCCTTTTCTGTTTTCCTCACTAATCCTTATTTTCCCCTTATGCAAATAATTAGACTTCGTGGGCTTGGTGTTTAGCTGCGTCAAACCACGACACAAGTGAACCGCTACGTTTCTCTGGAGAGCGCTCAGAACTGGCAGCAGGCAGAGGCAGTGACTGCTCCTGGTGAACGGAACCATCAGTCAGCCTTAGAGTCAGATGCATAGGGAAAGGTTCTCCTTGGAGTTCAAACCAACCCGACACTGAAAACCTGGGGTGGCTTTTTTGTTTGGTTGTTTGTTTGTTTTTCCCATGATGTGTGTAGTACAGAACAGCAAATGTTCAAATAAAACAGGCAAGCATGATTTGGAAATAGCCAGTGCCTTTGCCTCAAATCAACCCCATCTTATAATAACAGTTGTATTAAGCTCTCTGGAACTGAAGAATGAAGCTTGCAGGTTGCAAAAACAAGGAGCTGAAGGTACCAAGAAGGTAGCAGACTAGGATGAAAGCTGCTGCTGTGCAGCATCTTCGGAAAGAGGGTATTTTATTCAGGAGTTCTCCTGTATATTACCTACCTCAATGTGTGGGTGCCAAGCCTACTGAGAAGACGGAAGAGCAAGCGGTTAGACACAGAGCAATGGGAATGCTCTGCCAACTGATTGAAAACCTTGTCTGGAAAGTGAAGCTAATTTTAAGTGAATGCACGAAGGAAATATGTAGGAAAAAGCTGGATAAATTTGGATGTTTTTTTTCCTTTTTGTTGGGGTAAGAGAAGGAGTTAGGGAAACATAAGTTGCCCGCAAGAACATCAAAAGGCTTTGTAAAGGTTTTTGTGAATACTGTGACATATGTCTTTAACCTAGATATATTGAACTGAAAGGGATGAAGGTACGAGCATGAAGATAGAAAACTAGATAAATGTAAGATTTTTGAGTTGCTCTTTCATGGAATAGAGGATTTTTATCTCACAAGGGAGAGTTTCAAGAAACAGATCCAAGACTAAGGAAGCAATAATAATGGTGGAGGAGCTAGCAATAGCTGATGGATGACTGTGAAGTCAACTGCAACTGGAGAGCTGCTAGCTATACTGGACACATTAACTGTATACACACAGATCCTTCATGTTTTTTAACACAATAAGTAAACAGCAGTTGGTATTGACTCTTCATATTCAGTTTCAAGAGTGATATAAATTGATGACTAAATGGTCATTTCAGTATCCTGGCTCATTTTGTGAAAGTCTCAGAAAGCAGAGTAGTGTAGATGAGATACAGGAATGGTTTCTAAAGATGAGCAAATGTTGGATTTTTTTAATTACAGTCAGCTCAGCCTCTGAATTCATGAGTATGCTTTGTTCTTTGGACTGTTTTTTTTTAATGTGCTATTTATCATTACAGTGAAGATCTAAAAGTTTCATTTCTCTATGTGAGTATAGGGAGAATTATAAATAGAGGCTTATTTTGGCTAGATATTAATCTTTTCTTATGTAAGCCAAAAGTAAAAACTCATAAAGAAAGTAATATTTTGTTTCATCGTAATGTGTCAATAACAGCTTGTCTTTGGGAATTTCAGCCTTTCCAAATTCAATTTTAGCACTTACGTGTTTACCTGTTTTAATTAAGAATTGGCAGGAATAAAAGAAAAAATCTATTTTATGAGCTGATATGATCTTAATTGAGAATGCTTGGCTCTCACATTGTCAATGATCACTTATTTTTGTGAATTATATCAAGGCACACATGAGGAATATGTAATACTCCCCCATGGCAATATCTAGCAGAAGGAGCTGAGAGAGCCCAGGTGTTTCAACAAGGTGGTTTGAAAAAGCTCCAGACTTAATATGTGATTTTGGAATCCTTGGAGGAGGCAGGGGACAGCTTTCCAAACACCTGGACTCCTTGATCCACCTGTAGGATAAGCTTTCCTGCCTAAGATGTTGCAGCATATTAATCATCCTTGCCGTGCTTGAACAATTCTTCGTGGTGGAGTTCCAGAACAAAGGTACAATGTTTTTATGCAGATCCCATAGAAACATTGCCTCATAAAATGTATTTTTCCCTGCCTTGTTTCCTTCAGACTTGCAGAAAGACTTTGATGGGCAGGGGTCTGGAGGAAATAGGAAATAAGAGACGTTATCATACTTTAGAACTTCTATGTCCTTATGTGTTCTCCCTCCAGTGACAGAGGGAAAAGTACAGATGCTTACCTAAATAATGGTTTGGTTTTTAACTCAAATGCAATTCCTGAAATGCCTTTCAAACTGTGGAGTTGTAATAGATCAGACAGAAGCTGGGAAATGTTAAAACATATAATGACAGAAGTAGAGGTTAAACTACGTTTTTGCTGTGCAGGAGGGAAAACATGGGCACCAGCAAAGCATGGGAAAAAATGGAGTTGTGTCAGCGAAATAGTTTCATAATAAATGCATGATTTGAAATGTTCGTTTTAATTTTCATGCATACTATAAGCAAACTAATAAATCTCGATGTTATTTAAGCAAAAAAAATATCATGTAATCTACTGAAAAAGTTGAATCCAGTGAGATATAGGATAAGATGGTCAGCAGACCTTTCCTCAGATCTTTATGGGAAGAGAAGAGAGGCCCCAAGACTCCATCTGATGCAACTTAGGAAGAATATATCGTGTGCGTTGTGAAGTGGTTATTAGTTACCTCTATTAAAAAATTGCCTGCTGTTGCCAGGCCTAACTTTAGCTTTTTGAAGTGCCTAACTTATATTTTTGAATCATGTTATTCTTTCATCTCCAAGATCAAAGAGCCTTGGACCTATTTAGGAATGTTTAGACTGTAATAGGCTCAGTTAAAGTGCCTGTTATATAGTACCTACCCATGTCATGACTTTGAGCCATATCCACATGGCTTTCTGAGGCTGAGAAATGTAATCTGGTCCCAACTGTTCCTGAAGAGCTATGTGTAAACTAAATGACCAAGAAGGTGCTTCTGACTGGTGGCATTTGCCTCCAGTATGAGGGTGAGACAGAGGCACGTATCAATGCCGACTGTCACCTTTGTTTTTCCAGGGATGAAATCTGGAAACTGTGGAAAGCTATGCAGTTGTGGATAACTAGGGTATGCTACAACATGCTCCCACCAAATTACTTGAATTGGAAGTAGTCATAGAGTCAAACGCATTAGGGACATGGGTGGTTTTTTAATATCCCACAGCGGGTGGGATAGAATATGGTGAATGTATGTTGTATGAAATACTGAGATTCTTGAATTTCTGATTGGGGCGATAGAGGGATAAAATAATATTTCAGCATTATGAGAGCTGGAGATTTCAAGAGCTAGCAATGTAGGTTACAGGAGATATATATTCTAGAGGTTTGTATGAGGCATCTCATCCACCCTGCTGAATCAAAACCTCAGTTTCACCTGGTGTAAAGATCTCATCTGGTATGAACAAGTTCTTCCAGAGAGAGGTTTTAGGTATTTTTGTTCCAAAGATGTCAGGAGAGAGCGAGCATGTATGTCTTTCTTCATTCATGTAGGAGCAGATCCTTTTGTGAGGAAGGAACTCAGGCATACTTCATGCATTTTTTTATTCCATGAAAGAAGCAAGGCCTTTCATTACTCAGCGTGATATCCCCTTCAGAAACAGTCCTTTGGCATAGCTAATGTTGGGCACGCTGTGGTCACTCTGTCTAACCTCATCTGTGCTATTGCTTAAACTCAGTGACTGAGAAAGCCTTTGTGGACTGTATTGAGTAACTTGTGGTCTTCTAGCTGAAGTGTCTCTGAGGCATAGCTTGGACAGTCAGCGTCTCTAAACTGCTGGTGGCTGGGAGCTGGTGGGAAGTGCTGTGGGAAGCAGCAGTAACTGGTGGGCTGGACAAGCCCTCCTCCTGCTCAGTTTCAGCAGTGACCACTGTGTGGAAAGCAGCTCTGCTGTGTCACTGCGGCTCGCGCACCTTCGCTGCAGTTAGTTGTAGGACAAAACTCACCTGAAGTGGTCCTGGGGAACTGGAATGCCCTTTGGCAAACGATGAAGAAATAAGGAAACCAACAATTGGTGCTGCTGGTGAAGATGATTTTGGAAGTTTGAACTTGGGCTCTTGTGGTCCTGCACTGTGTTCCCTGGCACTGCGGAACTCCTCACCAGCCTCAGCCGCTTGAGAACTGATTGAGTCCTTCAAGCTCTTTACCCAAACACCTTCACTAGTAACAGGATAGAGACTGGCACATCTGAAAGGTGATTTTCTGCATCTGAGACAGCTGTTTTAAGGAGGGCAGCCTAAGTGGCTAGGTGGAGCTAGACAGCTGACATCTAGGCAACTCTAGCTAACTGATCACCTCCCTTCTTTCTGTACCTTTGCTACCATGCATAATTCAGTCCTTTACAGGGAGGACAAGTGTTTGTTGAAATTAATGAAAGAACAGATTAAAGGCTTCCAGGAAGATGGAGATATATATATTTATGTATTTCAATCTGCTACAAAACAATTTGTGTCTCTTTGTAGGAAAATTTATATACTTTTTTTTTCATATGAGATAGGGAAGAGAATAATTTAACAAGTAATATACCTACCACTTCCAGATAAACCCAAGAGAAATGTATGCTAGGGTAGCTGGCCTCTGTCCAGCAAAGCCATTAGATGTGAGTAAACCTTAACAAAAAGAAATCTGCTTAGCCCCCCCTCTTTATGCTTGTTAAGTCATCGATCTTTTGTCTTGATCTGTTTAGCCTATTGGGCTGGAATGTTTGAGGACCCACAAGGGAAAGGTCACAATCTGGTCCAAGGTTATGTTTACCAACCACCCCCTGCCCTCACCTAAAACCAACCAGGTAGATATTTTTGCACCCTGGAACCCAAAGAGTGTTCCTTTTCTGCAGTTTCTGTGTGTTGCATGCCAGCCAGTCCCTTACCCTTCAACCTGGGTGAAATTTGTATGCACTCAGTATGTCAGCCAGGATTTGAGCCCAACCTAAGCACAGCCATTGTTGATCACAGGCACAGAAGTGAAGGCTTAACCTTTGTAATGCTAAGAGTCTGTTCTTTCTCTAGTTTTGGTTTTACTCTGGGGCCAGGGGAACTTGGATTACTGAATGAAACTGTAAAGGGAATGAAATAATTTGTGCCATTTATGGAGTAAATGGTTTAGATAAGGGCCCATCAGAATTTTTAAGTGGCCTAGCCAGTTATAAGTCTTTGTAACAGGAATACATCATTGTGTTCAGGGATTTTTGTTCCTGAATGTCCTGGAATTACACTGTGCATTTTTATATACTCGGTGTTTCTAGCGAACAGTTCTAGCTCCCCATGGGTCTTCTGAATTGAGTCCGTGGTGCAACTTTTTTTTCTCTATGATGTTTGTTGGTGTAAATGTGCCAGGGTACATGATCTGTCAGTTAAAATCTGCATTGAGGCTCCAAAATTTTATTTGATGGTTGTGCTTTAAGGCCAAGCATGAACAACTAATATTGTTCCCCATTTCAGTTCCTCTGCCTATGTCTTGATGTTTAAGCTAGAGACACGGTAAAATCTCTAGGCATCCAAACTGCCTAGTTGTGTCCAATAGTGGCTATTCATCAGTGAGATACTTTGCTATAAAAGATTTTGGAGAAACGTAGGTGTACTGAAAGGAAAATGCAAAAATTTTAGGAGTTACTTTTGTGTTTGATCTCTTCATCTACCTGTTATCTATGAATATGCCTAGTCATACCTTATGCATGTTTGTGTATTTGTTTCATGTAGTGGGATTTTCTTTACTGCCTCAGGAAGAATCCCTGACCTCTGTGAAAGACTGCTGGTGTGATGGCCATGGCTCCAGCATCCAAGCCTCATACAGAAGCACACTCCTAGTACATGTACTCAGTATCACATCTGTACATGTTAGATGCAGCTGTCAGTTCTGTAGCTCCCAAAAATGTAATTTCCAGGCTAGCACAATACTGTAAGTTGTCTGATGCCAAGAGCAAAGGCCAAGTCTTCATTGTCTGGAATGTTTTGTCTGTTCTGCAGAGATTTGCACGGTGCTGTGTCTGTACTTGCTGGCAAGGTGCCTGTGAGTAGCATCAGTGTAATGCAGATACGCCTTACCTTTCTCACTCCCTATTTCATGCAGATGCTCCAAGCTCAAAGCAGTGTCATCTGCCCATTCCATGAACAGAGGACCCTTGGCAGATTTGTTCCTTCCCAAGTAAAGGTCATGGGCTGCCACTACCATGAATGCTAAGAACAGTTCAGCTGAACCCATCTTTAAGCCAGACAGAAAAATAAATTGCTCACAGTAGAAAGAGCTCTTCAACATGATCCAGATTGCCTCAGTATAGTCCCTCAGGACTATTTGTGCAGTGAGATACTCTTCACTGTGAATAGGAGTGACTCTGGCCCAGAGTTAGTTCCCCAAAATTGTAAATATAGAAACTGCTACAGAAACATGTGCAGGGGCACAGAATTCTTTTTTTTCCACCATGATCTTTGCCAGCAAGGTCTCTCTCTCAGAGAGTCACTGCGGCAGTTCAAAGCTTCACTTGCATTGTGGGTTGACAGGGGGAAACATTACTGATCCAGCTCAGAGAAGCAGGCAATTTGCTTCTATAAAATTACACTTAGTAAAGCTTCTGGGATTTCATGTAAGCATATCTGAATCATGTGTATCTCAAGTTCTCTCAGTCATGAGAGGAAGAGGAGGTCATATGAGGATGAGAAGCTCTTCAGCCAGAGCGAGTAACCTTTGATGAAGTGCTCAGGCCACAGACAGGGAAGCTGTCTGCAGCTTCCGCAGTGATCTGAAAGTCCTGACTGACAGTTTTATTGTCTTTCATAAAGGTTTGCAAAACACTGAAACCCCAAACACACACATCTGCATTACTCCATAGATGCTGTGCACCTGGTCCCTGGTGTGGTAGGAGGATCCAGGCTTTTGTGCAAGGGGCATTTCCTTGGCAGGATGGTTTCTTCTTCCCCAGCTCTGCTGATTCTCAGGGAAGTCACTTCACTGATTACACCCTCTACACCCAGTAAATGCTGTTAAGCAGGCAGGGGAAATCAGGCTGAAGTTTCCTCTGAGTGGAGAATGGGTACCATTGGCATAATGGTTGAGACCACTGAGTCAGCCTTAACCAGGACCTCTCACCTCACGGAATGAATTAGCGGTGGTAGTCTTTGCAAGTGGAGCTGTAAGTAACAAAAGTGCTGGTCAGATATGGGCATATGGTGCTGCCTTTATGAATGTGTTTCTGTAAGAGTTTCGTTGTATTACACTCATTTGCCAGGAGTTGTTTGACCTTTCCTTTGTGCAGTGTATGCATGCAGTACGTGGAGGCTCCATCCTCGGCAACAAAATTTACTTCTTTCTTTAGAAATACCTCTAGTGTTGGGAGAGCTAGAGAATTTTGTTGTTGTTGTTGTTAACCTCACATAACTCTTCAGTTCTTTTCCCAGTCTCTTTAATTTTTTTTTCCTTTTCAATGCCAGTTACAGATCCCAGATGTCAAATAGCAGCAGCAGCTGGCTGCATGACAGATCCCTTAGGCTGCAGCTGGGTGAACACTCCTGGACTTATTCTAGCTGTGTCATATAGATGGTATGCAGATGATTTCTCTGACCTGTCATGCTTTTCAAATGCCTCTAGCTTCTTTTTTTCCTTCTTTTATTCTGGGAATACACAGAGCCTGGAAATTCAGCCTTGGAGAAATCTTGCATGTATTGTGTACAAGGTCTGTGGATCCAAAGGATGGCCTATCTGTGCATTATTCCTTTTACATAACTAAATGATTCAATTAATAAATACCCAATATTCCCAATACTCTATTAGATTAAGGTTGACTCTGTCCTTCAATACTCTGCATCTCTGACAATAGCACACTTATATGAAGACAAAAGGAGAAACATTAATTCAGGAAGTCTGATCTCTCTTGAAAAATATGTACTCAGTGTCCAAATTGGTTGAATGGTACTTTTGGTACTTTTCTTTTCATTAAGTCAATGTGAGTAGATTGATTGAATGCGAATGACAAAACAGAGCTTCAGATTTCAACAGATGAGACAAACAGAAATA